>CAUYPK010123057.1:0-92028 GCA_963574355.1 Loris lydekkerianus | reverse complement strand
CCAGGGGGACAGAGTGAGACTGTGTCTCAAAAAAAAAAAAAATAAGTGGGAAAGGTTATTGATTGCACATTCTTCTCAGTATAATTTAGTCTGCAAATGTTCAGTAACTAATGCAATGCCACCCTGCTGATTGTTACATTTCTGCTGAAATGACTTCTTCTCTTACTGGACTTTCCTTTCAATTTATTTCTGGATATCTCTAAATCCTAACTCAAAGTAAACGTTTAGATTTTAGTGTTTTTGTTTTTTTGAGAGAGTCTCATGCTGTCCCCCATTGGGTAAAGTGCCATGGGATCATTTTAACTTACAGCAACCTCAAAACTCCTGGGCTCAAGTGATCCTCTTGCCTCAGTTTTTCTATTTTTAGTGGAGACAGAGGTCTTGCTCTTGCTCAAAGTGGTCTCAAACTCCTGAGCTGAAGCAATCCACCTCCCAGAGTGCTACGATCATAGGCATGAGTCACCACTCCCAGCCTTTGATATGGATAAAGTCTAAAATGTAAGTTGGAAAAGTCTTTTCTGTTTCAGAAGTTGTCACGTATGCTGAAAGCTAAAGCGCAGAATGCTGAAACACATACTGGCATACATAGCCTCTTAGTTTAAATTTCACTAGGCTTAGGGAATAGAGGTAGGTATGAGAACCTTCCTTTAATAAGTTGTTTAAAGTAAGTATTGATTGCCATATACCTGGAAAGAAAGTAACCAACCCATTACACTGCACTGAGAACACAGTTCTAAGATACTATGAAAGCAGTTTATAGCCAACTGAGGAGAAATTTCCCTTCCTAATCAGTTTCTACTTTGTTTCAAACCAGAGGTGGATAAATTATATCCTGTGGACCAAATGCTACCCCACTGCCTGCTTTTGTAAATAAAGTTTGATTAAAATACAGCCATGCCTATTTCTTTACATGTACAGTTGCCTGGATCCACGAAGTTGAATAATTTTTACAGAAACCATACATCTACCTAACATATTTACCACTTGGCCCTTCTCAGAAAAGATTTGCTAACTCCTTTTAAAATGTGTAAAATTATACCTCTTTCCCCAAAAGTATAACGTCTAAGAACTAATCTTTAAGAAACAGACATACAGGGGTGGCGCCTGTGGCTCAAGGAGTAGGGTGCTGGCCCCATATACTGGAGGTGGTGGGTTCAAACCCGGCCCTGGCCAAAAAAAAAACTGCAACCAAAAAAAAAAAAAAACAAAAAGAAAAAAGAGAAAGAAAGAAAGAAAAGAAATAGACATACAAATATAAGCAAGAATATTTATGTTGAAGCACCACTATTTGAAAAAATAATCTACAAACCAAAACTCATGAAATAAATTATGATACAATAGCATACTCAGAATCTATTAAAAATCATGATGGACATCTGTATTTACAGACATGGGAAGATATCTATGAAATTGTTGAGTTTAAAAAAAGGTCACTTAGGCTTGGCTCCTATAGTTCAGCGGCTAGGGCACCAGCCACATACACTGGAGCTGGCAGGTTCAAATCCAGCCCAGGCCTGACAATCAACAATGACAACTGCAACCAAAAAATAGCAGGGCGTTGTGGCGGGTACCTATAGTCACAGCTACCTGGGAGGCTGAGGCAAGAGAATGAATCGCTTGAGCTCAAGAGTTGGAGGTTGCAGTGAGTTGTGATACCACGGCACTCTATCCAGGGCCACACAGTGAGATTCTGTCTCAAAAAAAAGGTCACATATATATATAGTATAATCCCTTTATGTAACCACTATCTATCCATGCATTTGTACGTACATGTAAATGAATAAAGATGACTTAAAAGATGTTTATAAAATAGTGCCACAGTGGTAAGCCCTTCAGGCAGTTTTCTCTTCTTCATAGTTTTCTTAATTAGATCTGTACAATGAGCACATATCCTTATTACTAAAGTTGTGTAAAAAGTTTAAAACTATTAAAAATTAAAATCACAGTGCAAAGTTTAGATTCAGGACTTAATAATGTTTTCAGAAAGCTAAGGCACTATTTTTACATAATTTTTTTATTGTTTGTTTGCCTGGGATTTGTTGGTTTTGTTGTTGCTATTTTGATTTTTCCTTTTTCTTTGTTTTAAAGACAGAAAAGCTCAAAGACTAACCAATAACCTGCATTATCTGTGAACTGATGTCCCCACTTTGTGTGAAAACCTAAATAATGGATCAAAAAGGTTCCTCACAAAAGGATACATGGGTTAGGAGGAAGAAGACAGGTTAACAGAATAGTCCTTGATGGAAATGTATTAACTCAATCAGGGCCTCCCTTCTGGGTTATCATAAAAAGGTTCATAAAGTACCCAAAAGCCACGTAAGATTTTAGAATTATGCTGCTCAGTGACTGATTCCCAGTGAAGAGTAAGAAATAAGAGATTTCCCTCCACCCTCATTTTCTTCAGCAAAATAAGCTTCTGTGAAGAGGCATAAGTATTTTTTTTAAATAGTAATTGAAAAAGCCAAATGCGTACATGGTGCAAGTATTAAGAACCTTGTGCCACCATTAATAGAGAGTGATACAGTGTAAGATTGCAAACCACAGTAGTAACCAACAGAAGGAGAAATTGGTAACAATGGACATAGCTGTGCCAGACTTCACAGGCCCCATTTTATAAATGAGTAACTGAGGATTAAAGAAGTTAGATAACTTTTTCAAAGTCACATAAAAGAAGAGATCAGTTCAAATGCAGATATATCCGGCTCAAAAGTCTGGACTCTTCACTATGCTCATGAAAGAGAAATTATATTTCTAATAAGTACTATATAAAATCCAAACATAAACGATACTACAAAATTACCAGTGTCAGCTACTTTTATAAGCAATTTATTTAAACTAGTGTTTTTTGTTTGTTTTCTGAAACAGAGCCTTACTTTGTCACCCTGGGTAGAGTGCTGTGGCATCATCTCTAACCTGTGAGCTCAGGCAATCCACCTACCTCAAAATCCCAAATGCCAGGATTACAGGTGTGAGCCACCGCACTCAGCCTAAACTAGTGTTTTTGACATCATTTTCCCAGTTAAGTTGAGCCATATTCTCCATGCTTACATTTATACATATTTGAATATAAAATATACATACATCTTTCACAGACACAGTATGACTTTATACAAAACATCGAAACTTTATAATATCTTCAAAGTGAAGTAGACTCTGTATACATTTGTAGACAAAGATTCCAATTAAACATAAAACTATGAATTGGTTCCTTTTAGACTTTCCCATAGTAAAATTACTTCATTGTCACGTATCAAACAAAATCTTTACCCTAAAAATTACCGTGTGAAGAGCTATACCGTGAAAAAAACTAATCTTTTCACAATGGTATTTATCCCACACTATGTCTTTCTTAGATATGTTCTCCTTTAAATTATACCAAATAGTTCTTCCTGTGAATTCTACATAAAACACCTCTAAACACAAGATAAACAAAACCATCAAAGCCTGGATAGGGAAACTGAACGTTTTGTTAGGCCTTAGTTTCTGGTGTGTGGGATCATTAGGCTCCACTAGAGCTTTCCAACCAAGTATTCCACAGACTCTTGTAGAATCCTAAAAGATAAGTCTCTGTAGTTCTATTCCTTTCCATGTAGAAGAGCTCTGATTTTTATCAGTTCTACTTATTGGCTTCCTGACAAAATTTAATTTGAAAGGAAAAAAAAAAATCAGGGAGTTCTAGAATAAACTTTTTTCTCTTTTTTTTTAAAAATAGAAAAAACTCAGCTTGGCACCTGTGGCTCAAGCAGCTAAAGCGCCAGCCACATACACCTGAGCTGGTGGCTTTGAATCCAGCCCATCCCACCAAACAACAGAGAGGGCTGCAACAACAACAACAACAACAACAACAAAATAGCCGGGTGTTGTGGCAGGCGCCTGTAGTCCCAGCTACTTGGGAGGCGGGGGCAGGAGAATCACTTGAGCCCAAGAGTTGGAGGTTGCTCTGAGCTGCAATGCCACAGCTCTCTACCCAGGGCAATAGCTTTAGGCTCTGTCTCAAAAAAAAAAAAAAAAAAAAAAAATAGAGAAAACTCAATGTTGTTTAAGTTATAGATGAATGAAGAATGAATGCAGCAATGTGAAAAAGCAAGAAGCAGCTTTGGAGTCAATAATGTTGGATACACATTTTGGACCTTTATTTTCCCTTTCCTATCCTGACTGGTTTTGGAAGCATGAACAAGAGAGCATGGTGACCACACTTAGGATATGCTACGAGGTATAGCTACAAAATTATTTGTTATCAATCCTTTTTCTCTTATGCTTACTAATAGGCCAAAGTAAATGCTAAATCAAATACTGTACTTATTTCAGAATGTAAGAAGCAGTTAAGTTCAAGGTGGGGCTGGCTAAGAGAAACTTGGGTGTTAGGCAAAATAACAACGCTAAGCAGAGACCATCTATAATAACATTAATGTAATGCATCTGAAAACAATTATTTTTGATAAAAGTATATTCCAAGGCTAAAAAAACAGTAAGAAGTACATTATTTTGTCCAACAAATAGTTCCTAAGTCCTTAATTACACTTAAGGCACTATGCAAGACTATAAATGAAGATAAAGTATTGCCCACATAGACATATATGTTGATCACTGTTTAATTCTATGCAGGTGTAAACACCATTAGCTGTAGTGTGCTCTTAATTTCATAATAACAGGTGAATTTAACAAACCTGAAAATCAGGTTTCAAGATATACTATGAAGTGCTAACCAATATACTAACACAGACGGCTTCAAATCAAGCAAATGATTTTAACAGTTAAGGTAAACAAGACCAATCTCCCAACTTTGCTTCTAATCTACATTTACATATCTAATACCACAAATAAAAGCATCACCCTGACATCCAGGAAGCCAACCTGGTGGACTAAGGGATATAAAAGACAAGAGTTTCTCAAGAAAGAAAAAAAAAGGTTGTCTGCCTATTACCTCCTTTCATATAGATAAAAAGAAGAAATTAAAACATTTTATTTAAATTGACTTCTCATTCTTATCCCATTGTTCCATTGTTTCCCCCAAATTTGTTTCCCCAGGAGGGGGGACTGGAGAGCAAATCACAGAGTAGCTCAAAAGCAGAGGGCTGGAACTTCCAGGATGTATGGAACTTCCAGGATACGATACTTCACATACATTCTTTTCTTTTCTTGTCCTTTCTTTTTTTTGCAGTTTTTGGGGGGACTGGGTTTGAACTCGCCACCTCCAGTACATGGGGCTGGCACCCAACTCCTTTGGGCCAGAGGCACCATGCCACTCCCCCCCTCCCAATATGTTGTTTCTTTTTATCTTCCCGACAAACTCTCAAGCGAAATATCTTTTTGCCCATTTTAAAGAAGAAAATAAAGGCTAGGGATAAAGTGACTTACCCAAGGTCACAAGACTGATACATGGCAGCATTAGAATCTGAACTCATGACTGGTCTTTTAACTACTCCACAAAGTTTCCAAAGCCAGCAGTGCCTGCCTGACGCCCTGGGAACAGAAAAATGCTAAAACAAGTGTTGATTTTTTTTTTTTTTTAATTGACTTTCGGGGGGAAAAAAAAGTCCTGAGTCAGCTGAAATTTTCTTACCAGGGAGATGTGATATTAGGATAATTCCACTCTTTCCCTCTTGGATTAGGGGGAATTTTTTTTTTTTTTTTTTTTTTTTGAGATAGTCTCACTCTGTCGCCCCAAGTAGAGTGCTGTAGCATCTTAGCTCACAGCAAGGTCAGACTCTTGAGCTTGAGGGATTCTCTTGCCTCAGCCTCCGGAGTAGCTGGACTACAGGCATGCATCACCACATGCAGCTAATTTTTCTATTTTTAGCAGAGACAGGGTCTTGATCTTGTGCAGGCAAGTCTTGAACTCCTAAGCTTAAGCAATCTACACACCTCGGCCTCCCAGAGCACTAGAATTACAGCTGTGAACCAACACACCTAGCCAGGACAGGGAATATATATATATATATATATATATATTTTGGCCAGGGCCGGGTTTGAACCCACCACCTCCTATATAGGGGGCCAGCGCCCTATTCCTTTGAGCCACAGGCGCCGCCCAGGAAAGGGAATTTTTAATAAATCAAACTGGCCAGGAGAGGTGGCTCACTCCTATAATCCTAGCACTCTGAGAGGCCAAGGGAGTTGGATTGCTTGAGATCAGCCTAAGCAAGAGTAAGACATCTCTAAAAAACTGCTGGACTTTGTGGCAGGTGCCTTTAGTCCCAGCTACTCGAGAGGCTGAGGTAAGAGAATTGCTTGAGCTCAAGAGTTTGAAGTTTCTGTGAGGTATGATGCCATGGCACTTTACCAAAGGCGACAAAGACTCTGTCTCCAAAAAAAAAAAAAAAAAAAAAAGGTATCAAACTGGAGGCCAGGCACTATGGCTCACACCTACAGTGCTAGCACTCTGGGAGAATGGGGTGGGAAGACTTGGGCTCAGTTCAAGACCAGCCTGGGAAAGAGCAAGACCCTGTCTCTACTAAAAATAGAAAAATTAGCCAGGCATAGTGGTGAGCACCTGTAGTTACAGCTGTTTGGGAGGCTAACGCAGGAGGATTGCTTGAACCATTAAGTTTGAAGGTTGGCGTGAACTAGGCTGACACTAAGACAATATCGCTGGGGGTCTGAAGACAATTGAGTGAGATTCTATCTCAAAAAAAAAAAAAAAAAAAACCTGGAAAAGGCTGAAAACAACAAAGAAATCTTCATAATAAAAAACAGGCATGGTGGCTCATGCCTGCAATCACAGCATTCTGGGAGGCTGAGGCAGTAGATTGCCTAAGCTCAGAAGTTTAAGACCAGTCTGAGCTAGAATGCAACCCCATTCCTTAAAAATACCCAGGCGTTGTGGTGGGCACCTGTAGTCCTAGCTACTCAGGAGGCTGAGGCAAGAGAATCACTTGAGCCCCAAAGTTTGAGGTTGTGGTGAGCTATGATGCCATGGCACTCTACTGAGGGCAACAAAGTGAGACTCTGTCTCAAAAATAAATTAAATAAATAATAAATAAAAACTGCTTTCATGACCAGGATAACAAATGTATTTTTAAATAATCTAAATATACATGATAGATTTTCTTCTTAATTTGGTAGTAGTAATTTAGTTTTTCTACTATTTACAGGAAAAAAAAACACCTTTGAAGTTGGCCATAAGCCAAAAAAGAAGAAAAAATTCTAGGGAAAGGTAATATTCTCCTGAAAAATCACATTTTAAAATTTACAACTGAAAACAAATGTCATCAAAATAAAACTGTTACCAGACCCAACAGAGTAAAAAGAAATAATTCTTAAAGTGAGCACTCTCTAGAATGTGAGAAAAACTATTTAATGAATTCCTAAAATTTGAAGTGCCTAGTCCAGAAATAAATCTTGATTTTGCTACAGAGTTGATTGCTTGTGGGTTTAAGACTTCCCATAAACAATGTCAATATATCTGTTTAAAAAGAACAAACCATCATACAGATATCATTAATCAGATTAAACTCTGGAGGTCTATCTTGACAAAATCACTGTTTTATAGAAATACATAAATCATGTACTTAAACCTCTATGAATAGAGTGTACAGTCCCACTGATAGTTTACTTTTCTGTGCTACATACTTGAGTTAAATTTCTGCCACATTTTTTAAATAACTTATCGATTGAAATACTATCGCACTTTAACATGTATACAAGTTTTTCCTTGTACCTATTTGGTGGTTATCAAAGTAAGCACACACATGTATGTATATGTATATATGTATTACTAAGGAAGAGAAAATAACATCTCACAAGAACATGAAAACAAAGAAAGTATTAAGGTTTGAAAATGAAGAGGAACAGAAAGGCAGCTCAAAAGTAAAATTCAAACTACTATGGTATCTTTTCTTAAGTAATCCTAGGATAATACATATTTCTCTGATTTGTTGGAGGGAAAGCAAGCATATGAATATTTTATAAAGGCACAATGCAAAATTAGAAATCTGTTCCATATATCGATGTTTTAATCTGTTATAAATTAACTTGAGTCAGTTCAAATCACAAAACAATTCAGAGCATTCTATGTAACATACACGATTACAACTGAAGTCAAATCATACACACCCTTAGTAACTTTAAGCCTAAAACAACTGAAACAGTGAATGAAATGGCTAGAGTTTCCCTTAGAAAGCTACCTCCACCCTTGGAGTTAATTTGCAAAAAACGGATGTATCCGATACACAAATGCAAACTCTGAAAATATCCTAAAAACCTGGAGATGCTAGTATGGTTTCACAACAGTTCCTTTATAAGATCCACAACCCAGATGACTTGCATCTTTAAACTGCCTCATTTCCAGATTTCCTGATTTTAAATCGCACTGGAAACCTTTGGCTGCAAATGAATTAGCATGGTTGAGTTTAGCCCTCCTAAATGCCAAGAGGAGGAAAAAAGTACCATACTTAAGTTTGTTTTGTTTTAAACTAGGACCTTCTGCATTCCAAAATTGTATTTCTCAGACTAATATACACCCTTATTACAGAGAAATGGTTTAAAAAAAAAAAAAGCCAGTGAAAAGGAATGAGGGGAGTAGTAATGGTAACATACAGTACCATGAGCTGCAGAGGCCTCCCAGCCAGTGGTGCAAGGTTAACAGATCAGTCCTGGCCCCAGGCAGACAGCAGAACACAGCCTTGGGGAAGGGGGACAGGGACGGAGGCGGGGGAGGGGATCGTGTGCTCGGGCAGTTTACACAAGAAGGCAGCTCAGCTCCATTCTGGCGCACTCCTCCTCTCTATCTCCCAACCTCTTTGCGCGTGTCTTGTCATATTTTCTTCAGCTGTTAATTGTCCAGACTGCAAGACTTTAAACAGCCAGTTTAGGAAAAAACGAAACCCTTCTAAGTGACCATCACAGCAAATCAGCTTCATGCTGGTGGGTAAAATTTTCCAAGGGAAGTGTTCTTCTGATAGTTCCTGAGTCTCTAAGTCACCCCCCTCCCCACCCCCACTGCCACACACACTCCCCTGGAGGGCTAAATGCACTGTGGCAATAAAACATTCATGCCACTTGGAATTTTAACACAATGCCATTTCCCTAGTTTAACCTGAAAGGAATGCACTAGTCACAACAGACTACATCATCCTGCCATTAAACCCTGCCAAGGAACCGCTTTTTTGGCTGTGCTGCGCCAGCTCTGACGGGAAAGGAGTACACAGACCCACACACTGAGCACAGAGGGGCCACCTCTGCTTCCTCAGCCTTATCCAGCAACACCCTGCTCTTGAACATGACCCTTGCCCCCTGGCATTGTGACCAGCTTGTGAGGCATGTGTCACCCTGGAACTTCTGCATAGCCACACACTGCACAGGCCATTTGCTGCTCCATCTCTACAGGCTCTTGGGCAGATGCCAAAGGTTCTAATTATTATTGCTACTATTCAAAGTCCCTATGTTTAAGTGCAGAGATGCTTTTTCCTGGAGTTGTATAATGCTGTTGTTGTTTACTTTTCCTTGTTTGTTTTGGACTTTTTAAAAAACAAACTTCAGATATGCCTTGGTAATTAGGTTATGATTACTGGAAAAAAATGGTTTGCTTTGGGGACTACTTATAAAAGGCAGCAATTCTTTCACATTTAAGTGACATTAAGTTTAGATCAGCAAAATAAAAAAAATAATAATAATTCTGATTTCTTCCGAGAATTTTAGAGAAAAATTCAAAGGTGTTGAATTCTAAAACATCCACACTTAATTATTTTACATGGGTAAAAGTATCATCACAAAACAAGTAAGCAACAATATTAGATTTTTTTTAAGGTGGATTTATTGATTTATTATGTGTGCAGAGAGTTCTGTCTTCTAAGCAACATAATTGACAAATTAAGAAACAAGGACAAATGTATATATACCAAATAAAAAATTCAAATCACATGAAAAGCTTCTAAGTGTTTTTATTAATTTTTAAATCTGCTCTGATGCCAATGTGGGCCCTTTATAGGCAATCAAGACAGTGTTCATTTTTGTAAGTTACCAAAGGCCATAATTTTGTACTCCTAAATACCCGCCCCCCTTTTTTTTAGAGACAGAGTCTCACTTTGTCACCCTCAGTAGAGTTCTGTGGCGTCACAGCTCACAGCAACCTCTAGCTCTTGGGCTTAGGTGATTCTCCTGCCTCAGCCTCCTGAGTAGCTAGGACTACAGGTGCCCACCACAACACCCAGCTGTTTTTGTTGCAGTTTGGCAGGAGGCCGGGTTCAAACCCTCCACCCTCAATATATGGGGCCAGCACCCTACTCACTGAGCCACAGGCACCGTCCAATACCCCTTTTTGTTTTACCCACTACTATATTTGTCCCCCCTTTTCTGATCACTAATATTATTAATTATCTTCATACAGGGCACTTTCACTTTCAACCCTGTCCTATTATTATTCCTCTTCTCCACTGTAGTTACAGTTCTAAAAAATCCCTTCTTGCCCTGGCCCCCACCTACAGCCAGGTGAGCTGTGATTATTCTGGCAGAAGGTGTTCCAGCTTTAATATCCTAGAGTGAGGCCATGTCTCCTTTCAGTAATAAATGAAGAACATCTTACTTCATCTAAGAAAATACCCTAAAATACAAAATGATGATTCAAAGCAAGTTAACATGCACATATAAAATAAAACAAAATTGTCTTCTTTAGAGTAATTTTTGTCTCCTTAGTAGTTGGAATTAGTCTTAAGCCCTAGTTAAAAGACTTTTTTCTTTTGCATTCCTTTAAACATACATTATCATGCCTAGAAAAGTCATTCTAATCCCTTCACCTTAGCCAAGCCATGCTAATTCTAGAGAGGAGGACAGCAATTAATTAAAAAAAAAAAAAAAGGCAGGAGGAATTATATGGAGGAGGTGTCCAAGATCAACCTAATTTACAAGCAAAGATTATCAAAACCTATGTGAAATACTTCCATTCCAAAATGTGAATGCTGATATCAAACTGTCAGTTTAACCAATAAGAAACATGGTAATACGGACATTTGATTTTTTCAAGTAATCTGATTTATTATCAATGTGTTTATTCAAATTCCAACTTTGATGTTATCAGTGTGAAACCCAATAAAATTGAAGACAGAACCACCTCAGGCTATAGATTAAAATTAGAGAGGATAATTTCTAAAATCCGAACAAATATACTTGCTGCTTATGTCAAATTAACACAGTGATCCCAAATATCGTGGACCAATATCCAGGGAACATAAACAGTGAAAGTCTATGAGACTGCACATACAGCATATATAAGCCTCAATCGTAAAGCCTGTCCTCTGAAGATTTCTGGAACTTAGGGATACACCACTAAAAGACGGGATAAGCAATCTCATCTTATTTCTAAACGATCTTATAATCTAATCATCGCTGCAATGATGCATCACATATTAGGAAATCAGAACATGATACAAATACCACAATGAAAGACACTTTATGCCAGTGTACCAATACAATAAGCAGAATTAAAACAATACAAGAAAGAAAAAAGTCATCAATAAGTTCACTAAAATACGAAAATTTGCAAAAATTACAAAAGTTTTATTGACATATTAACTTATTTTTGTAGGGACAATGTGAGATGATCAAATCTGGGATAACCATCTATTTTCCTCAAACCAAAAAAAAACTTTACAATGTTAAATGACATTGAGAAAAACAAGTTTTTAACTTCTGTAAGTTACCACTTAATTTCTAAAAAGCAAAAGAGGTGAGGTTTTTCACACCAACTTCTATTAAAAAGAGCACATGCAGACAGGCGAGTGTTGATGGACTCTTCTCGACCAGACTTCATTTGGAGCAATGTGATTGGCTAAGCCAACTCAATACCTATCCTCTGCAAAAATAAAATAAAATAAA
Organism: Loris lydekkerianus; assembly: GCA_963574355.1. Taxonomy (NCBI): domain Eukaryota; kingdom Metazoa; phylum Chordata; class Mammalia; order Primates; family Lorisidae; genus Loris; species Loris lydekkerianus. Next base: position 80,217 of record CAUYPK010123057.1, on the reverse strand, counting down.
AAACCAATCTACACACAATGAAACAGACTAAGCCTGAGTGAGGGAAAACATCAGACTGGAGGCAAAGAGATGAGAAAGGGAAGGAGACGTATGGACAAAAGAGAGAAGGAAGGAAAAGCAACGAGAGGGAGCAGAATGAAAACCAGAGTGAAAGGAATCAACAGGAAGGGAGTGGGTAAGAAATAGAGACTTAAGAATGAGATGGGGAGGCTGAGAAATGCAAAGAAGCTGAGAAAAAGTAGGGGAAGGGACTGTAAAAAAAGATTGAAGAAAAAAAGGGATGGCTGGAGAAGAGAGGAAGAATTGGAGCCCCACGACACAACGACACAACGGAGGATCAGGCAGCTGGCCGGAGATGCTAATTCAGCGCTTTAACAAATCAATGCCACTTGAAAAGTACAATGCGAGCCCTCACTGGGTAGATGTCAGGGGACTGAGAAAATGCATTCTCAAGTATTTCACATTAAGAGGGAATAATGTGTTAATTTATAACTCTTCACCCTATACACTTGGATTATCTATCTGTGTCAGCGATTTGACTTCTTAAATTTATCAAAAAACGCACGCAAAGGAAGGCAGCTTCAGCTTCACCACTGGGAAATGGAGGTTTAGGGAAAGCCTGTCAGCTTGTCCTAGGTAGAGCCGCAGTTCTCTTCGCTTTTCCATTTGGACTTAAGTACTGCTGGGGGTGGCTGGGAGGAGTGAGTGACTGAAGGGAATATGGAGGGAGGAGGGGAACTCCTGGTCCAGTTACTAAAGCAACCAAAGAAAGGCTGTTGGCCTGTGGTTGATTGCATTAGGTACCATCCGTCAAAAGTGACAAAGAAGAGAAGGAATAACTTGAATCAGCAACCCGAGCTGCCACCATCAGAATTTACTTTATGGAATCTTACTTAAGTCTCTCAGCACACCCAGCGGAAGAGAAGCTGCTGACAATTGGATTTTAATTAAACAGTATTCTCGCAATGCCACCCGAGTTCCACAGACAGAGCTGCTTATCAAAATAGGAAGGGAAGGAATAGCTAAGCTTATTTTGTTTGGTTAATTTTGGGACTGGGAGGGGAGATGCTAAAGAACTGATTTTCCATCCCGGCATTAGGAGCCTAATCAGAGGAACTATTTCTTTCTTAAGAAAAATCTATTTTATTAACATTAAACATCAGATTCTTGCAATTATTTCCTAATTATTCCCTTAAAAAATTTAGTTAACTTTTAATATAATGATAGCACAGTTTCTAACCTTATGGGGAAAGAGGCAGAAAAAGAGTTCAATAGTAATTTTTGTTGCGAAAATTAAAGAATTAGCAGACTGAAGTTTTCAAGGTTGTAAGCATTGTCAACACACAAAGACAAGTGTGTTAAAATTTTTAGAATAAACAGAAGTTTCAAGAGGATGTTTTAATTAAGAACATGTCTTCAAAGATAATGAAGGGAAAAGCAGTTCTACATATAAAGGAAAAAGTAACCAGAGTACAAGTAACAATTCTGTGTCTAACATTGCTTAGGCTACACACAGCAATATTTTAAACTGTGGGGGCATTTTTATTTGCCACTTGAACAACTGCAACAGAAACAGACATTCCCTTTTTTTCAGGACATTCATATGTAAATGAATGCTGATGAATGGAAATGAGATGCTATACATGATGGGCAACATTCAAAATTTAGTTTTTTAAAAAAGGCAAAGTTATCTCACTCACTGAAGCTTGAATGTCTTCTGTGCTAACACTGGGCACAAAAAGATATGAAAGACAATGATAGACCTTCTATCAGTTTCAACTGACTAAACAGAACCATACAGAGACCCTCATGACAGAAAACATTCTTTCAATCTTATGTTTTGCATCTTTCCTATGCATGGTATTACACAGGGTCAATTTTTTAAATAAATATTTAATTGGAAACTGAAATTATAATCGCCAGAAATTTTAAAGCTTTCACTGACCCAAAGAGCCAAAATATCCAGAACAGTACAATTATTTAATGAATGTTTTATTTCTTTTAAGGGAGATAATTCATAAGGAATTTCCTGGTTTGTGACCAGAAGAGTACACTATTTTCCATTTTCATAAAATTTTAGAAGATAGAACACAAATTCTGGGCAGTGTGTTTGCAGTGGGGATCACATACATGTATGCCATTCAACTGTTTCTATTTATGCCCTCAGAGTAGGATTTGTCCTATCCCCAGTTTTTGCATGAATTACTATTCCTGTCTGTCCCATCCAAGCTACCCCCACATAAACTACCTATTCTTATCATTATGGTACCATTAATCCCACTTTCTCCTCCCCCTCCCCACTCACCTAAGGGGTTAAAAGACTTCAGTACATTTGTGACTTGTCAGTGACATATAATACCCAGGTCCTTCATGCAATCAACTTTTACTTGACATGTATTTGCTCATCACAGGACCCGCATTACTACTGGGAAAATGAAGAAAAACCTAAATTAACACTTGACATTCAATATGGTCAAGTCCTTAATTGGCTGGGCTTCCTGAGAAAGCAATTTTCTATTCCCCAAACTGTTCGCATGTCATGTGTGGAGTGCAGCTCTTGGCCATCACTGCTGTCCCTCGCGCGCTCTAATGAGAGCAGATGAATTAGTGCTACGTGACACGATTTGAGCAGGGCTTCCTCCCCTCCCCCAATCTTTCTCCCATACCAGTGACAGCTGTGTGGTAAGGGAAAGAAAGAAAGAAAAATGCAAGAGCAAAGAATCCGGTAAAGGATGACCATTTTTTTAAATGAACCTTAAATGTCTTGTTGAAACTCCAGAACAACAAGGTCATCTAATTGTGGAGGTGGGGAAGGGGGTTGATCTCAAGATCAGAGAAATTATCTGGCTATGGATGATTTCGGTTGTATTAACTTCCAGCATGTTTCTTCCATTCCTGGCTAGCTGCGGTATTAGATTGCTCTGGTCTAATTAAAATGGAATTTACATCCACTTAAAAAGTTTTTTAAAGGTCTGGAAAATGGGTCAACTAGAAAAAAATGAACAGCATGAAATGATTATTATTCTAAGATAAATATAACTCTAAGCTAAAGTCCCTTCAACAAATATTTAGGTCACAAAGAACCTACCAAACAAAACTTGAATCATTATACTTTTCCAAGTATTGTTCGGTGTCTTAACTTAATGCTGACCATTCTATTTTAAGTCATTAAAGTTCTCTTTGACTGTTAATTTACTGCAACAAAAATTATTTGATCACTGATTTCATTCTATTATTTTGGAAAGAGAGAACATATCGTACTTTACATGTTCCTGCCTAGCTCAATAAGAAACAACTTGAATGGATGCATGAAAGGAAGGCAAGACACAGTCTGATCAATTCAAAATCACTAAAAGGTAAATTAAAGGGATTTCCTGGAGTTTTCAGTTACTCATTTTGAGACCAAAGAAGTAGTTAGTTTATTTATTTATTTGTTTTTTAAGGCAAGCATGAAACAAAGTTTATTGAGGAAGAGAAAAGATGGGCTTACAGAGCAAGAAGGCTTACAAAGCAGGATACATTCACCATAGACAGCATACAGGCCTCTGTTGCCAGGGCTAGTAGGCAAAGAGGCCGGAAGTAGTAATTTTAAATGCCTAAATTGCTATCCCATCTGATTAGGACAAAACAAAACTAGGAGAAAGAAGAACATGTGGCAAATCAAACATTTGAGAAATTATTAAGTCCAAAATACATACAAGCATAAATGAAAATAAATTAGTGAAATCACAATCACCTTAGCACTTTGGCTCTTTATTCAATTTTTATTTAGGTGAGAACCAAGATAAAGATGCTTCCTGTATGCAAGACATTGTATCAAGAGTGCCACGAAACAAGTTTAAGCATGCAAAATACAAAATTATTTCTAGTTTCCCTACCTCAACAGCATGATCACTTATAAATTGTTTCTCTATAATTCTGAATTTTTTTTTTTTTTTTTTTTTTTTTTAGAGACAGAGTCTTACTTTGTCGCCCTCTGTAGAGTATCATGGCGTCACATAGCTCACAGCAACCTCCAGCTCTCGGGCTTAGGCGATTCTCTTGCTTCAGCCTCCTGAGTATCTGGGACTATAGGTACCGGCCACAATGCCTGCTACGAATATAATTTTTTTTAAGACCATCTCAAGCTGTCTTCCTGGGTAGAGTGCAATGGCATCATAGCTCACAGCAACCTCAAACTCTTGGGCTTAAGCAATTCTCTTGCTTCGGCCTCCCAAGCAGCTAGGACTATAGTCGCCCACAACAACTGGCTACTTCTATTGTTGTTGTTGCAGTTGTCATTGTTTTGTCTGGCCCGGGCCAGGTTCGAACCTGCCAGCCTTGCTGTATGTGACTGGTGCCCTACCCACTGAGCTAAGGGCTCGGCCAAATTCTGAATATAATTTACGCTGTATTTAAGTAATTGTGAAGGAGATCTGAAGGTAAGATGGTGAAACCTACTTTTGTGGTAAAGTTATAACCAGAAGCCAAAAATTCTATTTCCATATTTTATACTTATGGGAAATGATGTGAAAGGGAATGAAGCTATGTACGAGTTTCCATAATTTCGAAGTATTATTTCAGTAAAAACTATAAATAAGAAAACTACTTCTGAACATCTTGAATTTTCAGACATGATGGAACATTATTAGTTTCATACAAAAGGAAACCTTTAGAAGGTGAGCATAATTTCAGAAATATTTTCATAGAAGCAAAACAATACAAAGGACACACATTGTGCACAGATTATCCCTTCTGTGGCCAAAGCACTGATATTTCGAAGTGTTAAGATCCCTTTTGAAAATACGCTTGAGACAGCTTGTGAACGGGCATTTTATCAGGTGTTTAAAAGAAATAGATAATTTGGTATTCTGGAAAAGTAGCTCAGCCTAATACATCCAGTTAACTGCTACAGTAGCATTATCATCACTAGCAACAAAGGGCAGTGTATTCCACCAATAGCTTTCGGACAACCTTTGCAGCGCTGACTAGTCTGCCAAATTCCATCTCTGAGATGCAAGTCATAGACAGGGATGGTTTATTTATTTATTTATTATTATTATTATTTTTTTTTTTGGTAGAGACAATCTCACTTTATCACCCTCTGTAGAGTGCTGTGGCATCACACAGCTCACAGCAACCTCTAACTCCTGGGCTTAAGTAATTATCTTGCCTCAGCCTCCCGAGTAGCTGGGACTACAGGCACCTGCCTCAACAACCAGCTATTTTTCTTGTTGCAGTTTGGTTGGGGCCGGGTTTGAACCCACCACCCTCGGTATATGGGGCTGGCACCCTACCCACGGAGCCACAGGCACCACCCCAGGGATGGTTTATTAACTGAGGTAGGAACTTAAGACCAGGAAACACCAAAAAGGTAGGCGGTTCACACTGAAGAAAGAGGGGATTCTCTTTCCTAAGAAGAGAAGCAGTGCGCCATGAAATCAATGAGATCAGGCTGAACAGTCCAATAGTCTTCTCTAAATTACTGACATCCCTGGTGAGAAACTCCCAAATATCAGGAGAGATTTAACATTTTAACATGTTCTTTCCCATCCCTCAACTACATTTTGAAGAACTACAATGAAAACCCAACTGGGAACGGGTAAAATGGGATCACTATCTTGAGCTCCAGGAATAAAGCTGCAAAAGAATGTCTACACAAAGTTACAGACTTAAAATGAACTGTGATCGCTGCTACATTTCTTTGGAGGTAGTTTACCCTTGCCAACAGAACAGATCTATAGAATTCAAGAGGGCACAAATAGTGGGTCAGAAAAATGGTTCCAAACTGAACTAGGAAATTTCTTCAAGTATCACCTATAGAAAATAAGTCTATGAAAGGTACTTTTTGATTCAAGAAAGTTAACTGTGACTATGGCAAAGTGACATGCTTAAACTTGATATTCTCTTAGGGATAAGCAGGCTTTGAAGCTCATAATAAACTTGAAATGGTTCTGTGGAATGTCAAGGCTTAATGTAGATGGTTGGTGCCACTGTCATGCCTCCACAAAAGTATGTCAACTTGGAAATAACTACCTTAACAGCTCTAGGGTATTTTGAATGGAAGACTTGCCTCCCCCAGCCCCCACCGCCACCTCTTCCTTTTTTTTTAATTAAGAATTTTACTTTGAACCGTAAGATGAAGATGCATTAAGTTTCTGACCTGGTTAGCACAGCTAAAATTAAAATACTCCTGTTTAGAAAGGCATAATGTTCGCCACCCACTTAGTCCACATTACTTCACATTAAACCATTCTCAAAAAGTATAAACACAGCAGGAAGAGATATGACTCCTTTAAAATAGTGTGGCACATGGAAAAATAAAACACTCTCTCAAACACAAAGCTCAAATGCTACTTTATAAAAATTAATAGCATCTAAAAGGTCATATTCTTTTATCCTCTGTTCACTATAGCTTTTACTTCAGTGTTTCCCTCCCCTTATACTGAAGATATTTTATCTAATTCCCAGCTGACAGGTTTCTGAAAGTGTTAATTCACAGCTGTGTTGATACTGAACTTCTTGAACGTGGCACATCAATGACATTCTTACACACTTACAGATGCTTTGTTATAAGCTACACCGGCACTTGATTTGAAATACCTGACTTATTATAACACAAACTGTTAATCTCTGATCTTTTCCTCAGTTCGACCCTTCTCTTTTGGAAGCAAACCAATAGCTTGCTAAGTTGACAACAGAAATGGCTCCCTTCTGATTGGCTTCTGACACCGTTCCTTGGTGCTGTCCATCAAGACCCTAGAAAGAACCTAGGCACACCCAGGCCCCAATTGCAGATCATTTTAACAAGATGTTCTTGTTTCCTGTTCTCAGGAAAATCAATAACAGGATGACCTTCAATTTGAAATTCAAACTAATTAATTACCTGTTCTGTTGAAAATGCTGATATCTGATTTGCCTGGAGAATTTCAATTATGCATAAATTAAGTCCCTTCAAGAAATATAGAGAGCCATTGAAGACCTCATCTTACACAATATAAATAATGTTTTCTTGAAGCAGGTGTAAAACATTGGCCTTATACAAATTAGTATAGGGTAGTTTTCCCCATGTGGTCCATCTCCTCCTTGCAACATCATAATCAATCACTTGGTAAGTTACTGCCATCCCACAAAGATTCAAGGCCAAGATGAGATGAAAAACCTTACATAGTTGAATTCTGCTTTTCTATCTCCAACAATTACTGACAAACCATGGGACTCTTCCATTTTTAGAAATCTCCTTTTCCTTCTCTATAATGGTGAATTTCTTACATTTCTACTTTATTTAAATGATTTGGTTATTTTTTTGTTTTACTATCACACTTGATTTTTCTTTAGATGTGGGTCACAAGGAGAAAAGCTATATATCAAAACTATCAGCACCAGAAATGTATTTACTGAACATTTTTTCTAATTGTAGGGGGGAAAATAAAGAATTCAATTCATCCCAACAGGGAATTTCCAAGATGAATGATCCCATGTGATGAAACTATTATCTTTATCCGTTAAAATATTATCTAAAACAAAGGTTTCTATCTGGCAGCCAGAGGGCTGGATATAGCCTGCATATGAGTTTTGTTTGGACCACACAGTTTAAAAAATATTTGAGTAGTTTGCCAAGATTTCAAAATCAGAAAATTTCATATAAAAAAATCTCAATTTCTGGCTTCTCTTTAAAAAGAAGAGGAGGAGGAGGATCTGGTAACACTGGGCCTGCATTCCCACCTGGCAACAATTGGCAGGAGGAAAGGAGCAGCTAACTCACTGTGGTTGAGACATGAGCTTTCTGGTCCACCACAGTCCCCACCAGACTCACTCTACTCATTTTAATTTTTGTTACCTCCACATGGCCCCTTTAGGCAACTACTAACCTTTAAAATGTCCAGTGACTCCAAAGAGAGTGTGCAGAGTTTGTGGAAGAAAAAAAAGAAGGTGTTTTAAGAATAGAGTTAAAAACACATTTCATGAGTTTATACAATGTAAAACTGTGGGTAATAGATTTTATTTCAAAATGTAATTATTCAATAAAACATAAGTGCAAAGCAAAGGAAATTCATTTTCATAACTAAAAATTTTTAAACATAGGAAAACAGAACCAATGACCTAACCTTATGCAGTGGTTCAATAATCTTTAGACACTGGTTTTCAATAAGCTACATACTCTTTTGCAGCCCGTAAAAGATGCTCTTGTGAAGCTATTACTCAGATTTTGTTCCTTCACATGTTAACACTTCTACACTTCCTTTCCAGAGCTATCATGTACTTAAGTGAAAACGGACCCTAATATGAAAATAGAATATGTCTTTAGGGTAAATTTTAAAAGTCAACATTTAAGATGCATGAATATTATCACAGCAAATATTCATCTTTACTGACTCCATATGTATGCCACCATCTGACATTTATACTCACATTAAACAGATATTATTATGGGTTCAAATGACCCAAAAAGTCATGGCATATTTCTTTAAAAATGATTATTACCTAAAAGCAGATGTCTATGACAAAGTCACCATGTACTTCTATTTGCTTTTTTTCTTAACTGAAAGCAAGTGTAAGGGAAAAAATCTTTGTATTTCATTATTTCCAATCATCCACAACAACACAGCATTTCTAAATAACAGTGGATATTACAAGCAAATTAAAAATAACACTATTATAGCAGTGGGAAGAAAATACCTTTTCATTTCACCCAACTACATTACAATCTCTGATGTACTACTACAGTAAAGAAATGCTTAGCTATCATGTAAATTGTACTAAGTGGGCTTGACTAGTCATTTACCAACTAATTAGAATAAAATTTTGATCAACCATAGTATAATGTTTTGAAATTATGTTTTATCAACGGAACACATGCTTGAAAGATTTATTTTTTTTTAATTAGGTGTTTCCTTCCTAAAGGAAGCATTTTTCTTGCACCTTTACCTAAAGTAATCCTGGAACACATGCCAAATTTACTTCATAATCAGACTTTAATCCTCAAATTTTCTTGATTCTTAACTTTAAGTAAGCAGTTCAGTTCACAAAGTCATAATGATCATACTGCATTCAGTAACTCCTAGTTGAATAGGAAAAGAGAAACTACTGTAAGTATGAACTCCATAAATGTAGTCCTAGGCCTTATATCTTAATGACAGTATGATAAAATCCTTATGGGATGTATCTTTCCATAATTTCCATTATGTGTGAAATTTGATCAATTAAAAAAAAAAACACCTGGAACTCAGTTATTAATTTACCTCTCCCTAACCCTTTTACACTTTTTTCCAAATCTGTTCTTAAAGTACTTCTTTTAAAGAGATGATCTTACAAGGTTGCCTACATAAAAATGGCCTTGAACTGTAATCTAAGACTAAACTTATTTTCTCTCTTTTTAAAGCATATGACTTTAGAATAAAAATTAAAACTTCTCAAATAATTACTGAATTATAAAAGAATTATATAAGAATTCTGAAAAAAGCATAATATACATGATTATATTCATGTTGATTTAACTTTTATAACATATTAGAAAGGTAATTTTATGAATAAACGTAATCCATTCCCTCCCATAATGACCAAAGCTTTCACCTAGTCTCCTCAAGTTCATATCATGGCAGCTAAATCCAGATATGTAAAACAGTTCTAGAAGCCTCTCAATTTTGTTATTTTTGTTTGTACTTTATTGTTTTAAGATGAAAAATGAAAAAAAAAGATATGATGAATGTTTAATTTTATTTAATCTGTGTTCTATGGGGAGAAAGGCAATGCTTTCACTTAAGTCCTGTCTATTAATCCCTGATTTCTACAAAAGGGTATTTCAAAGTACTCTTATGTTGAGGCTCATTTTGGCATTCTGCATTTGTTTTTAAAAAACTAAAAGATCAAAAGTACCAACTGCTAGCACATACAGGACAGCAGATTATCAGAATACTCAGAAGGCAAACAGCAGTTGGTTTATTATGAAATTATTTAAAATAACTATTTACTCAAGTCAAACAACCCACTTCTCACTTTTACTAAAAGGATGTTTTAGTTATAATGAACATCCAAGCTTCTCTGGTCGTGAGAAAACCTGGAATATATTACACATGCATGAATGTGGCCCGGGATGCAGGATATAGGTTGTGCTTCCTATCAACAGATTAACACTTCATTTTCATTACCCTAATCTCACCACAGGCTATGAACACTCTTTTTCTTATTTGAACAACAATGGTGCATGAAAAACCAAGCTGACAGGCAGGCAGGGTTCATTAAATGCACACGGCCTTTATTCCCATAACACATCTCACCTGTATGAAGCCAGTTTTCTGGCTTCCCGGCTGGCTACCGAAACAAGCTCTCTCTCCCAGATGTTGAACTTAAAATTCTTCCTATTCCTTCCTACTTACTTTATAATAAATGTCAAAAATAAAGTAAAAATGGAAAAATTCTTCTCCACAATGAACTCTACTTAGTGGATAATAGGACAGGGAACATATTTTAAGACGTATTTAATCCCCTGTTACTTCTCAAAGTTGTCCAACAAAGAAAAGTGGCTAGGAAAGGAAATGAGACATTTGAAGTTTGAATCAGAGTCTCATTTTGTCTATCCTAGCTTAATTTTAACTTACTAGAAGAAAACTGGTTTCTCACTTGTTGAAAATGGCAAATGACAAAATAAGAAACAGTCATGCTATTTCCCAATGAATGACACTGAGCTTCACCAAAAAGACAGACTCAGGGAGCAAAAAGGCTAACCAGTGTAAGAGGCATCACAACAAGATCCTAGGATGGGGAAGACTTCTTTGAGGTCAGCCAACTGCACACTCATTGTATTCGAGACAGCCATTAGCAAATCTATAACATAACTAGAAATAAGCCAGCTAATTGCCATCAACCAATAATTGTAGGTATTTACTTTCTGTGTGTCTATCTACCACCTATAAATGCACTACCATGTGGCAATATGGGATTTTTAATATTTTCCATAACAAGACAGTAAATCCTTCCACAAAGCATAGAGCAGTACTTTGGTTTTGGGTCTTTCTGGTACTCTAATATTTATTCCTAAAAAAGAAAGAATTTTTAAAAAGGCAATATTACAGTCTTTAGGTTTGGACATGAGGTGAACAAGGAGGTTTGCAGGCATTCTCACTCAGGGGACACTCTCACGAACATGCTCACTCCATCATTACTCTCCGTGTCTCTCAGGTGGTGTCCCTCCCATGTGTACAGCCCTCCAGAACTGAGAAAGGGCACCATAGTGGACAACCTTCTTTACCTATGCCCGATTAGGCGCCCCAAACAGCCACCGTAACGATTTAAGTCAGTGAAGTCTTATTTGATTTCAATTTTAATGGAAGGGAAGAAAAACATGATTAAAACCTTGCTAATGAAGGTTCTCATTTTAATATTAGTTTTGTTATTAAGTTAACCCAATGAAAGTAATTATTTTTTGTCATGCAAAATATTTAATATCCTGATTTTTTTGTTTCAGACAGCCAATTCAGGCACTCTAAGCATCAAATGTGAATTGTGAAGAACAGCCTAGAGAAGCAATATCCACTAAAACACAACTTAATATATTTGAAAAATCCATGGCAGTCACACAAAAGCACAGCATGTACAAAACTAGAAGCTATGTCTTCCCCATACAGAATATTTTTTAATATTGTCAATTTTAACAATCTCTACACCTTGTGAGACAATGAGTTAAAATTTATTAAACATAAAACAGTAGTGAATGCTCCTTGGGTGCTGTGTATACTGTAAGCTTTAAATTTTAATTTTGTACTATTATCCATTAATACCAGCCCTGCAATCTTTCCATTCCTTTTTTAAATGTTTCAGTTAACTCTTATCAGCTGCCGTGTCCCAAATAGTCATTCCTTTAACCAATTGCATTGCCCTTTGTATCTTTTCCTCCTTCTAAAGAAATGCTCTCATGTAGCTAGAACTACACAAAATGATAAATTCAAGAATTACTTTTAAAAAAGAGAGAGTCAAAAAGGAGAGCAAAATCTCTCTTCAGCCAAGTATTTTCTTACACAGGCTAGAGATCAAACTGGGCTGCCTTTCAGTGCCTCTGAATGATAAGCACAGGCCCCTGGCTACACGTTTTTATCATGCCCTTTACTTAAAGAACCTTTCTATGGCAAACTCGGGCAATCTTGTCAGCACTCACAAAGAACCACACCTGAGGGTGGCACCTCTTTCCCTTATCTCTACCAGAATGATACTTGGCAAAAGGGTGCTTTATTCAATCACTGTTACGTTTCAGGTACATTTCAATTCCTTTATACAAGGGCAATAACAGCCAGTGAAAGTTCAGTATTCAGTATAAGAGAGATGAGGGGGAAAGAATGAAGTGAGAAAGAAACAAGGTTTATAAGAAAGGAGATAGGAAGAAAGAGCCAGCTAATCTTGTATTTAGGTCATTAACTAAATTTCTCCCAACCAAATAGGAATGAGATTTATAAATCACTCCCCCCACCCTTCATGACATAAAAATCCTAAAGACAGTAGCAAAATAACATTACAGTTCAAAAGTATTGCATAAATAAGATGTCAGATATGCTCAAGAGAATCAGTTGTTTCAATGAGTGACTTCCTACTGTTTAAGATTATTTTCATTTTCTTTACAGAGAAATGAAAAACTGATGGGCATAATTAAAGAAAAACAAAAGGATATTATTTTGTTGTTAAAGGATCAATTCTTTTTTTAATTGGAATGATGATTAATAAGGTCAGAATCTGATTTCTAAACTAGCCAGTCTGAGTAATGCACTGTTTTTCCATGAGAATTTCCATCAAGGAAAGCTCTGTGAATGAAGAAAAAATACACGATTCCTCTCTTCTCCTGATCTCTGCACTTTGTGGCATGAAATGCTACATACAGCATTTGAACAAAATGACACTGCACACTGTCTTCACCCAAATGAACACCAGTCATAAATTTTTCACCTGAGGGTTTGAATGTACACTGTGAAATTTGCAAGCCTCCCTACAGGGAATGCACAAATTAAAAAAGAATCAATACTTTTATTTCTCCTAGTATAAACTTTCTTTTAAAACCGGGGAAGGGTGGGCATTCTTCCTTTCTTTCTTTGGGATGCCATGCCATCTCCCTGCTCTCTTCTCCCTCTTTCCCTACTCTTTCCTCTCTCACTCCCTTTCTCTTTCTAAGGTAAAATAAAACTACACTTTAATATCCCCCCCAAAAAAAAATCTGGGGAAGACAGCAGTACAGGTCATGCTCCACAAAGAAATGCAGGTACCTTGGATGTCTCAGTCCCAGGCATAATTTTTGGGATGTTATCTGCACATACTAAAACTTCTTAGAACTTAAGTTGCCCAGAATTATTTTTTCTATCTTATTTTTTTCTAGTTTTTCTCAAAAGAAAAAAATTCCTTCTGTTATACACTTTTGTTTATATGTCAGGATATAAAGGCTGTTATTCCTGAATTTTGTCTCTTTCCTTTATTTCTCTAAAGCTAAAAAATGGATGTGAAAGTTCCTTAACTCCCTTCCTCCCCCCACCCCCACCCCATCCTTCAAGAGATGACAATCACCTAGCAAAATATGGGAGCCAGGTGCTTTTTTGGAAATAAAAAATGGCATCAGCTTTGGCAGATAGGGACAAGAGCGATCATTTCCTAGGCCCCCCACCTGCACCCCCTGGAAACAATCTTCTGACCAAGGCCTAGAGAAAGGTAGTCATTGATTAGCACCACAAACACACCACAAAAACATACCACCAAAGGTACAAGAGGATTTCCATGTGGTGAAAAATTCTTTCTACACACATAACAAACCAAGATCCAAAACTTATGTGAAGGGAAATCTTGGAACCATTATATTCCATGTTCCTTTGACAATAATAAGCAGGGAGTCCCAGAGAAAATATCTCTCTCTGAAAAAAGTCAGCCCAGGATTCACTCTTGTTTTCTCTACTACTACAAAGTGCTCTAGACAGTACTCTGTGGGGGAAAAGGAATTAATTTCTAGATCAATTCAAACACTATGGTTTACATTACGGACATAAGGTAATAGCACATTCCAATTTCTTTGCCTCTTTCTTTTTGATATATGTTCTACGCTAGAGTGCCAAGTTCACAAAATACCTCTTGGCTATACAGAATCATTAGCTATTCATGTTTATAAGGAAAATCCGCTCAAAATCTTTACAGATAGATTGGGCAGACGCCCAATGTAACTTTCTTTGAGTGTGTGTCATGTACATAAGGTAGAGAGTGAGAGAAGCACTAGGATTTTTGTTTTTCATTGAAGAAGATGACGCCAGCTTACTATCTGTAACGGACTGTTCCTTTGGAATCAGCTCCCTGTGTCACAACGACCTGGCAAACTTGAATGCTTTCACTATCACTGGAGTCCTTGCAATCCTGCCTTGACTGTGACCCATTCACTTTTGCCCCTACTTCTCTAAGATGCCTTACTCAGCATCTAATTAGTTAGGGAGGATTTGCCTCGGCTCTTAACCCTGACACAGGAGTGGGAGGATGTGCTGCTGTGGTAGCCCAAATCTGTCCTGTCATTGCATTAATCAGATTTCCATAAAGCTATGCATGGATAATTTGATTTATCAGTAAATATGAAGATACACTCATAAATATAATTATAAAAAATACCAACAATTATAGATAAGATAGCTGCACCTTTAGGGATTTATTTTTCAACTGCGGTTACTTGACTCACCTTAGCAAAAGGCTTTACAAATTACACAAATAAAATGGACCTGTATACAGATGAAAGAAAGGTGAAAAAACTAAATAATTTCAAAGTAATAACCTACTATGTTCAAATTCATTTAAATGAATCATGTTGAAAATAAACTTGACATTTGTATATAGGTTTTTAACACAAACCACTACACATCTGAGAATATGTTTGTGCATACTTTATTTGCAACAACATTTACATGTAAACAGAATTCTATATATAAGCTACCATTTTCCCATTGCATTACAAATTAAATATTAACTATTAAGCAATGTCAGTAGGTTATCCACAGACCTTCAAAGTGTAGGCCAAAAGATAAGCACCTGTCTCTATGCTATAATTTGTACTTTAACAAATACCCAAATCTTCCTATTTTAGTGTTACACTATCAGAAGGATATTAAAAATTACATTTGAATACACACCACGTGTCTATTGTTGAAACTTCAAAATAAAACAAATTATCACTCAAATTATGCGACACCCTAAATTGGACATAGTAGCCTAGTAATTCAACAGGCTAAAACTGCATACCTCTTAGTATATTTATTTTAGCATCAAGACCATAAGTTAATTTAATCGTTTTTTAGTAAGACAGGATTACCAAAACATCTTATAAGGAGGGGAGCAAACAAAAGAAAAAAAAAGTGCAGAAAGAAACTTAGAGATGGATAATGTCTGGCAATGAAAGTCATTTTCAAAGACTATTAACTATCAACTGCTTTACTGATGGATTTGATTAAATAAGAATACGCGTCCTATGTTAACAGGGATGTCTATTTGAGTGAGATAGGGTTTAGAATAAAAATGTGTTGTATAAATTATAAAGAAGAATCAAACCACAATACACAATTAGGCATCTGATTCATAAGAAATAGTGTATATGTGCCTTTTAAGTTGTTAGTGAATAAATATTCAAGTTATTTGTCTGAGGAGTCAGACAAAACCATTTCCATTTTAAAATATAGATTGCACAAACTGAAACTGTTTGCCTGTGTGAATAGAAAGAATTAAAAGACTTTTTGAAGAAAATTCATATTGAGCAGGCATTTAAATGGATCCCAGCAACGTTATTATATATTTCTTATAATATATTTTATTTGTCACTTTTCTGAAAGGTGAAAAATTTTTATATAGTAAGAAAGTTTGCTTTACTCTGTCATATCTCTGGTGAGCAGATGCTCTGGTATTAATATAAATCGTTGATTTAATTTTTAGCTTTCTTGGTTTGCCCCACACCTATCTAGGAAATGATTTCTCTGGTGATAACTCACACATCATGCTAATGAGAGAATCTAATGCACAATAGAAAAATGTCACTACTAATAATATTTGCATGAAGTTAAATAAAGCAACTGTAAGAGAATGTCAGACAGTTGTTCTTTAATAAGACACAGTTTCACAATGAAATTATGTTGTTAATTTTGTTACATCACTGGGTGAATCCTAAATTACTACATAATGATGCACAGAGTCATTTATAATTCTTACTTAGTATTTCATTTCACTCAAGTCTGAAAAGTGACCTTATTAAAGCATCTACATTTTATTTGAAATAGGTTAAATATACCTCACCAATAATAAAAGGTAAATGCGTCTAGTAATATGTGAAAATGTGAGTGATAGCCATTTACCTGTATGGTTTCACTTCTGGAAAGATTTTAAATAGATTAGATTATTCCATCCCTTAAGGTAGCTGAATTTTATTTGCTGTTCTTTCTCTCAAATGCTCAAAGTATTTGTGAAAATAGAAAAAAAAATCACCTTTTAAAATGTGGTTATAAAAAAAAAAAAAAAAACTTCCAAAGCAGGCCATTAATTTTTGCTTTTAACAATAGTATGTCAGGAAAATACGGTCAAATAGTCTCTCTCAAACTTTAGGAGAAGATACTCACTCCCACTAAATTCAATTGGCTTTGGATTGTGATGTATCTTTCTTAATATTAGAATGAAAGATTTACATTTAAGCAGATCCAACTTTGCTCATATTAAACAAAAGACAAAGATTTTCATATCCCTATTTCCTAGGTTACCTACAGAAGACATACAATTAGATTATTAAATTTCAGTATTCATGAGCCATTTCTCACAAGTTTTTCTGTAAATATTGGTGAGTGAATTCTTTATAACTCAGTTTTGAAATCTTTTATCGTAGTAGCCCTATTAGTCAGACTTTTCTAATATTTCAAGAAATGACCAGAGAAATATTAGTTTTTATATTATTGAAGAAACTTTTAAAGACAAATGTGCCCAATAAACCTTATTCATTTCATCAGCTAAATAAATTTTACTTAGAAGTTAAAGTAATCATGATTTAGAAGAACCTCTTTACGCCTCAGAAATCAGATGTGCAGAATTCTGCATACTTGATTAAATTGGACAAACTTTTACCTGTAAGAAAAACCGGCTTAATGTGTATATAGGAAATAATATCTCTTGAAACTGTTGGCTTCAAGGGATATCAGAGATATCATTTCAAGTCTCTCTGTCACACACACAAACACACACACACACACATGCTGAATCAGCATTGTTGAAGAACTATAGGAAAACAGAACAAACATATTAATCATGTACAGTACATACATACTTTTATACACATAGTTTAAACTTAAGTTTACATAATATTTATACAAACTAAAATACCATCTTGAAGAGGAAAAAAGATGTAATTTCATGTCCTCTTTAACATGCGTTGTAAAAATGCATGGTAGGTAAACATTTAGTGACAATGACAGAAAAAGGGGGGAGGGAAGGGATAGCTAACTACATCAAAACCCCCAAAATACAGAAAACATACTGTAAAATATAGTTAAATCACAACTTTCTAAAAATTATTTTTCTCTTTGTTGCACTACTCTGTGTAATAGTGTAATTAATATTAAATAGTTTAATGTAGTCCTGATTAAGCAGAAATTACTTCTCTGTATTTCATTTCATTTAGACACTGATGTTCATTATTACATACACACATACACAGGTACATGCAAAACAGATCTTTATATGCCCACATAAACAGCCAGATCAAAGACATTCTAATAGCTTAGTTGGACAAGTTTTTCTCTCTGAGCAATTTCAAATCATTTTCCTAATTCTGATCCATTTACATTATTTACCTTTACTTTTATTTGTTTTTTAGCTAAAATGCTTTCCATGACTTAAAGTCTCGTTAGATTCAAATCTACTTGGAAATGGGCTGGTGCCAAAGAAGCAATCTAACACTATCTATGTGGTTCAATAGCCATTTATCAATTGATCATTATCTCTTTCTGGTTTATTAACTCTTTTCTAGCTAGAGGGAGACCTAAACCAATCTTCCCTTCCAACAAACACCCACCCAGACACACAGGATCTCCATTAACTAAGGGAAAACCTTAAAGGTGACATCCAATTTTGAAAGTGTGCCAAGTTATTTGGTACTAAGGTTTGGGAAACACACTCTGTGTTCCAACCCCGAGAGAGACACCCAGGCAGGGGTATGTTGCAGAAAAATACCTCTCAGAGCATTGTGTGGTGACAAGAAGCATCTCTGTGTGGAAATGAACCTTCCACTTGCAAGAATGGGAAATTGCACATAAAGAGCTGCTTATTGGGTTTGTGTTGATTGCATTTAAATCCCAGCTTACTGTATCAGCAGTAATCAGGGTCCCTCTACAGGATATGTCAAAATATACCTTATTCAAATACATTTATCCTTTCTGGACCTGTGTGATAAAACTGTTGGTTAGCTAAATGCTATAAAACCCTGGCTGTATATACTACCCTTTTTGCAAATGTAGATCTAAACTTACAGCAGTTTGCGCCTGGCAAATTGTTTTCTTTCCTTTATCATCAATAATTGCTAAAATCTAAGTCAAAGTATTCAACTTCCATGAACTCTCACAAACAAAAAGGTTTTCTAAAAGAAAGTAGCTGCAGTGTTTTTTTAAATGAGTGCAAAAATAATAATTTCTTAACCGCCATCAATTTAAAATCCAAGTATACGTACGTATTTGTCAGTACTACTTCCGTGCTGTGGGGGTAATATCAAACTAACTCTTGCTTTGTTTGGGTTTGGTGTAGGCTTTTGAAAAGCAAGACGTGTCTAGGAGGGAGGCACCAGGGAACTTCCCTCCCTCACTTGAGCACAGTCCAAGATGAAAGTTCCTGGGTTGTTTCCCCTTCGCTTCCTCTCACCCTTGCTCCCCCGCAGAGCCGCAGAGCCAGCAATTGTGCAAGAGAAGCCGGCGCGCGGGGCGCGTATCACCGAGCGCATGGTACGAGCCGCCGGCCGTGGTGATTAATTGTCACTTACCGCCGGCCTCGCGGTACCACGTCGGCTTTCCCGGTAGAGCCTGCAAGCCAGGTCGCCTCCAGTGCGGTAGGGACGGAGGAGCGGCTCTGGGGAAGATGCCGAGGCTGCGCCCGAGTGAGTGCGCCGGCGGGAGGGCGAGCGAGCAAGCAAGCAAGCGGGCGGGCGGGGAGCGGGCGTGCCGGAGCTGGAGTGGAGCGGCCAGGGGAGCCAGGGGAGCGCAGGGCGAGCGCGGAGGCGCCCGGCCGGCGAGGAGGCGCGGAGGAGCGGACCGAGGCGGCGCAGCCCGCCGCACACGCCGACTCCTCCAGCAAACCTCGTCGCTGTGTGCGGAGCCTACGCAGCCTCCTCTCTCCCCTCGGGTCTGAATCGAGCTGCTTCCAGCCAGGAGACGTCAGTCGGGCTATTTTGAAGGGCCCCTAGATTTTATGACTATTAGGTTGCAGAACCCACCCCAAGATTGCAGACACTTTGACCAAGTGATTTATATGGATAGAAAAATATTTGTGGGGTGGGGACTTTTTTTTTTTTTTAACAGAAAACAAAGAAATAAGACGTCCCATGACACAAGTTACACTGTGAAACTTTGCAACAAATGCATCTGCTTTCTTTTACTTCAGTCCTTTCCCCTTTTTCTTTCAAGAAGCCCTTAGGGAAACCATGAAGTAACCCTGCACATTCCAATAACACAGTTGTGACAAAACAGAGCCTAACGATGAAATGATCACATTTTACAAAATACCTAGAAAGAAAAATACCAGAAACAAAAGTGTACACAATTTGAGGTTTCTTAAAAAAAAAAAAAAAAGAAGAAGAAAGAAAGAAAGAAACTTACCTGTTGGGACATTCTGAATAAGAGGTTAGTATCAGCGTTTTGCCATGTCCCCATGAACCCTGGTTCAGCCGTAGTCGTTCTTGTTCCGAACTGCATGGAGTTGTCAGTACAGGAGTCTCTTAAAGTCAAGTCTCTTGCCCTCTTTGGCTCTCTGTCTCTCTGTGTCTCTCTTTCTCTCACATCCACTTCTGCCTCTTCTGACTGAAAAGTGAAGGTGGATTTTTTGAGCCTTTTGGCAGCCAGTAGCAGGAGTGTAGTATAGTTAAGAAGCTGGCTGAACTGTGCATTTCATTTGGGAAGGGAGAGATTTGGGGGAAGGAGGGGGTCAGAGCTTCTTTCACACCTTCTGCACAGATATCCCTATCATTTATGCATAGATTGTGACTCCCCAAGCTTGCCTTTGCTCAGTTTAACAGCTGCCTGTCAGGTGTGCAGGAGCACTGGAGACCCAACCATCAGCTTCAAACTCCCAGCCACTGCATGTCATTGGATAGCAGAACTAGGAGTCAACTGTACTGTTCCACTGTCAGGCACCAAGACACCCTGCACTCACCCCTCTCCAGAAACACAGATAGATACACCCTTGTCCACACTCCAAGCAACACCACAATCGCTATGCAAGGGGTGAGGCGAAGCTAGGGCCCTTCCACCAGACTTTTTCCCAACAATGATTTCTGACAGAACATGCAATAGCTGGCACCAGTCTTTAACATTTGTAAAACTGAAGTATGTAAGTTTTTTATTATTATTATTATTGTACTGGAAGAATGTAAAATATACAACCGTAAGAGAATGTAAAGTTGGTACAGTTGTGATGTAAATGTTAGCTCCTTAAAAGTCACATGGTATGTACTGAGCTATTTATAACCACATATAAACTCATAGAGAAAATAATATACATAGAGATGTGACCTTATTCTCTAAGAATAAACAAGTAAACTTAGCAGTTTTTATAACATAGAAGATATACAATAAATATCTGCAAATTAAATATATGCTATTTAATATCTAGTACCTCAGGCTATTTACTAACCTTAAGATGTTAAGTAAAGAGAAACTGAATGGCAAAGGAAAAGTATACCTTTTCTTAAAGTTCAAAAGTAGAAAAAATAAATCCCTGGTTAAAGTTCCTGGATAGGAACGACAATAGCCTTTCAAATCATAAAAGAAAGAAAAAGATAAAGAAAAAAAAAAGCCTATCCCATTTCAGGCAAAAAGTAATGAATATAAAAACTCCATTTTTCATTTGAAATCTCTATGGAAAATTCTATAACAATTTCCTGCCTGATGAAATACCGCCTTTATGGCATGTCATATTTTTAATTAAACCAGTTTTAAAACAAAAAATCTATTTATTAGATAGTATTTATCTACCTTATTTATAGAAAAAGCAGAACTGAACAAAATGTACTGTACATAAACAGTAACTTCCAAATGGAAAGCTAAATTCATGCCATCTCATAAAAGTAGTCAGCAGGAAAAAGCCATCTTTCCTAAACTTAAAATGTAAGGAACATTAATCTTCAACCACCTACAAATATTGAGGACAAATGTACCACTCTCCTTGCTCCTTCTTAACTCAAGAATAACAATAAACCTTACTCTCTGAAACAACAAAAGAAACAGAAAAGAGCTTCAATGGCAGCTCGGTGTTATTAGTGGACAATGAGAAAAGATGAGAAAACGTACACTATGTTGACACAAATGTGCCTTCCCCTCTAGAACCGACATCTCCTGAAAGCTTTTCTGTTAAACTTCCCTCCAGTTCACCACCATTAAGCACAAAAAAGTCTCAAAAGAAGCAAATTCAATATCTGAGAGGAAACAAACAAGAACCCAAAGAATTGTTGCCTTAAAATATATTAAGTCCACCTGTGGTCAATAAAAATATTCTTGAGGGGGGGAAGGCAGGAAAAGCCCCTAAGAGTCAATTGTCAACAGTGACTGTACCTTTACTGCCAGCTATTACCCACTTAAACTCCCTCTAAAATTTGCTAGCCTCTTGATTTCTGAAGTGGCACTCAGTGCCTCAGTCAAGCTGCCTGCTCAGCTTCTGACCTTCCCACTAATGGCTGTTATTTGTGGGAGGCTTAAGGACACTGTCAATAGCAAGCTGCCTCCTTGTTCCACTCAGGCTCTGTTGTATCACTTTGCCTGTGTTCTCGGCCTCTCACTGTCTTTCTCTCTCTCCCCTCCTTCCTCCTCCTCTTTCACTCCCTCTTCCTTTTTCTGACCCCCACCCTTTTTCTTTCAGTCCTACAGTCAGTCCTCTTTTTTCCCAGGTATACACACACACACACACACACACACACACACACACACACACAAACAACACAAAAATCAACTGGCATGCAGCAGCAAGCACCTGCAGTAATAGACTCTTTTATTAAAACTGTTATTCTGCAAGACTTGAAATTCCCCGTGGACCGGGCCATGTCAAAGCCGATATAATTAACTAGAGGCTCAGCAACGGATCAATTACCAGACAAGCAAGTGATAGTGAAATCAATGAAAGATCATCAGCCACATTATCAGTGTTGCAACTCATTAGGGCAAAACTGAGAAATGTGCTCAAAGCGAGCCCAAGCAAGGTGGCATTACAAAACAAAGGGCTAATTTGGAGACCCTGCTGTGAACAATCTGTAACAGAATTAGCCTTTTTTCCCCCTAAACTGCACAGCTCTGTAACTAAATGTGACAGACTGAGAGAAGCAGTTTATTAAGACACCAACCCCAAGTTTATTTAGTTCATAAACTCTCTCCTAGAAAATCAATACAGTCTGTACAGGGTTATTAGGCTGACTAGCTAATACATCCAAATCTGCTCTGCCCAGCCAGCAGTATTCTGACAAAATGCTACCCAGTATAGGCAAACTGAGTTCTTTCAGCTATCAAGGTCTGAGACTGCTCTAGCTGACACAGGTCTGCAATGTAACTATTACCTACATATTATCACCACAGCACAAGCTTTAATAGCACAAGGTTATCTTTCTAAGGTTAAAAAAATTTTTTTCACAACAAATATATAATATGCACCTGCTAAATGGATTTGACTGAACAAAATCTTAACTAGTCTGTAAGACTATTTTACTGAGACAAGCTCTGTTATCCAAAAGTTAATCCAAAGACTTAATCATAAGTAAATAAAACAAAAACCTCAAACATACACACATCCTATGCTGTAGATTTTAAGTTTCTAACACTTACTTTTGAATAAACATTTGAAAAGACAAATTTGACTCCCCTAGAAATCCCCTAAATACATGATCTGAATTTGCAACTCATGTTCACACGTGTATAGAGCCCCTGATCTTAGGGTAATTTTCAATCTCATGAGACACCTGTATCGTTTTAAAGATATAGGTACAAAAAAAATACACCTACAAGCCACAAAGATATTTTCTGAGTTATTTAATCTACAGAGTCTGCAGATTATGAAATAACTCTCTGTAATCATTTGCATGAAAGTTATTTAAACTTAGGGAAATGGAGATAGGCATTACTTCCACAATCTCATTTTGCTGCTGATTCTATGTATTTTAGGTTAAAGAATCACAAGTTCTTAAAGGTCATGTGTTGGCTTTCTCACCTTTCCTGCTAGTGATAGATGGACCATAGAAGTCCACGAAACTAGGTCTGATGCACCCAGGTTACTGAAGACATCCTGGAAATTTATATACCTCCCCTTGACCACACACACAGCAAAAATATATTTATACAAAGAAAGAAACTCAGATGCCTTTTATGAGGGTAAAATAGTTTACATATCTGAAGGGGAAAAAATACAAAAGGTTTTAAAAGTAATTTGTGATGTTGATGATGTTTTAGCATTTAAAAATGATCTAAGAAAACGATTGTACTGTTAACATGGCTTTAGTATGTTGCCTGTAAGATACTAAACCTTAAACTTAAAAAAAAATCTTCATTTTCACAGTACTATAATAAAATCTAAAGCAGAGATTGCTGTAATTAAACATTTTAACTGTAACTTTTGAGGTGACCCTTTCTTAAACCTTTCATAATTAATTTTTTGAGAAATTTATAAATACCTCAGATATAGATATGCTAAACCTATAGATGCCAATGTTTGGGATATGAATTAAAAGTTGTAATTACAGGAAAATTTTACTTCTTAAAACCTTTTTGCATATAATTGCACACTGTGCATGTACCCTCAATGAGATCCAATTAGTTACAAAGAATTTGCATTTCAGTTAGTGTGGGATAACAAGACTATGGGGAGGCACAATGCAATTCCACCAGCAGAGGAAGAAAGTGTTCTTTCTTGTTAGCTCTGTAAGCAATTCCCACAACCAACTGTTTAAAATGTTACTGATCTTTTCAATATTTGGGTACTGAGGTAGCTTTAGATTTTTCCCTCCATTTTCCAAAGACATCACATGTTGGTGTAATAATCAGCCACAGTAAATACCAGCAAAAGCAAGTGAGCAAAAGATTTTGTTCTTTATGGATGGTTGTGGAGTAGTTTGTGTTTTTTTGGGGGGAGGGGTATTGTATACTTTTTCTTCTTAATACTTAATAATTTCATTAAAAGCATATTGTTTTCTTAAAATATGTTCTGCAACTGAGGGCAGAAAAACCTCATTTAGACAGTGCTATGTAAATACATAAGGTTTTTGTGATAAAGGCATACATTTACTATACTGAGAAAGTACTCACGGATTTTGATTTTTTTCCTAGCTGTTGCCAACAATGTAAATCATAAAATAAATGTACAGTTTATATACACAATTTAACAATAAGAGACAAGTACAACAGTAGACATCTCTAGGAGTTCTGCTGGTTCATAGAATAATACCTATAATTCTCTGGGTTCAGTTCAGCAACCGTTAACAAATTCTATAATCTGTAATGACAGTAAACTGGCCTTTGCTCTTCTTTTATTCACTATTCATTTTCAAGGCTTGGTTAAGTACAGAGCTGGGTTAAAGATCAGTGGTTTTGCATGTGACACATGCTGGTATTCATCTAATGGCTTATCAAGACAAAACTGTCCCTGTTCTTGCCAAAATAATAAAAATTACACTCCACATCGCATGACAATCAGCACTTCCTTGTGGCAAAACAACTCTAACTCTTGTAATCCACTTATTTTATAGAAAAAACGGTTAATAACTGGCTATCCAATCTTTTATGTGGGATCAGGTTGCCATGTTCAAAGGAGATTTTCTAAACGTTTCCCCCTCTCTTAACTCTAGAGCAAGATATAAATTATTTCTAACAAAATTAGTTTTCACCATATAAAAATCCTGAAACTACAAATTTACAGTGTTAAGGTATATAACCGAATATATGCAAATTATGCAAGAAGCAGCAGGCTGGACTCAGTCACAAAGGTGGGGGAACCAATGGAGGAAATGTCATTTTTCTGAGAACAAAGTATGGGACTTGCTTTGCAACATCTGTTGGGCTGTATGAAATGTTAACAGATGTCTTAAGTGAAAAAAGGAGAAAGAATTAATAAAGGAAACCTCTTCTGAACAGATAATCCACCCCAATTTCCATATTCCTGAGGAAAAAAACTTGACAACAACCTTTTTCCCTTCTGAAACTTGCTATCCCCACTTTATTGCATAAAGTTTTATTTTCCATGTGAAGTTAAGGGAGAATTTTTTTTGACTTAATATAAAGAAATGAAGAGAAAAAGTAAAACTAACGATAATTTTCAATTCAATTTTTTACCTTTGTGAAAAATTACATTATAATCTAAACTGCCTGTTTTCCCTTGGCTCACATATGTAATTTGATGAAAAGACAGTAAAAAGTTCACCAAAACACACACACAAACACACACACATGCACAAAAGAATGAAATATTACCCTACTATGCTTCCATTACATTTGGGGGGGGGGAGGACAAAGGAGAGGAGATTAAAGATAAAATTCTGATATGAATTCATCTCTACTCATAAAGATACTCACAAAGGTACTCATCTTCATAATTAAGATTCTCTTATCATTTACACCTAAACTCCTGTGCTCTCCAACCACTTCCTAATTTCCTTCTGTTACCACCCTTTTAAGGGATGAAACATCTCTTTCAATAGCCAAGTGTTCCACAGCAGTAAAGTCTGATGATCATGAAAACTTCTGGAATATACTAGCTGGATCCCTATTTAAGTTTTAACAAACCTAGATATTTTTACTTTTTTTTTTTTTTGAGACAGAGTCTTACTCTGTCACGGGTAGAATGCTGTGGCGTCACAGCTCACTGCAACCTCAAACTCTTGGGCTTAAGCGATTCTCTTGCCGCAGCCTCCCAAGTAGCTGGGACTACAGGCACCCGCCACAAGGCCTGGTTATTTTTTGGTTGCAGTTCAGCCGGGGCTGGGTTTGAACCCGCCACCCTCGGTATATGGGGCTGACGCCCTACTCACTGAGCCACAGGTGCCACCCCTGACCACCAATTTTTTTGTAAGAGCTAATAGTTTCACAGGCTCATGGCAACCAACAATTAAATAAACTCTCTTGAGAAGTAACAAAGTGAGACGTGAATAGTGTTACAGTTGTCATTGTTATTTAGCTGGTACAGTTGTCATTGTTATTTAGCTGACCCCGGCCACGTTCAAACCCACCAGCCCCAGTGTATGTGGCCGGAGCCCTAACCACTGAGCTACAGGTGCTGAGTCATATATTTACTTTCTTAGTTAACAATTCTTTCTTGTGTCAATTTATTAGATGAGCTTGCTTCTAGCCAAATCTGAATCTTTGATTCAGATTAAAAAGATGATAACATGGGGCGGTGCCTGTGGCTCAAAGGAGTAGGGCACTGGCCGCACATACCGGAGATGGTGGGTTTAAACCCAGCCCTGGCCAAAAACTGCAACAACAACAACAAAAAAAAGCTGATACATGCATACTGACTACTAAATCTAACTTAGTGCCCATTTGTGAATGAACTGAACTGTGCACCTCTATTCCTCTATAGGTCTTCCTTTCTGGAGACATCTATTGCTTACTCTCTTTAAAATCTGGGACCTGATTGGGCTAATCAGCTCATGGAGTAACTAATTCACAAGGCACTTACCAATCTTTACAGACTCAAATGGGGGGAGAAAAAAATTGTATTGTCATCTCTGTGTTGGACTTGTACATGTTACTTTGTATTTAAAACCACACCTTCCCTAGATGGTTCTGGCAGTCTCTTCTAGGCATATCAACATATAGAAACCTTAGCCAGAACAGCCTGAAGAGCGCAGGGGACAAGATTATTGTCCAAGTTGTAAATAAGACATAAAGGCATGGCTTCATTTTTAGTTAGTTTGTTTTTTGCCAAAGTATTGTGGGTACTAAATGCTGGATGAGATGTGTGTCTATACCAACTAAAATAATCAATGTGCTGTAGCATCTGCTGACAGCCTAATCAGGGGCTCAGTTTCATAGAAATATGTCAAGGAATTAGCCAAATGCCATAGTCCCCTGATACATTATAAAAAACTTAAAAAGTAAAAATATTTTGGTTGGATATGGTAGATGAAAACAATACAGAAACAATGAATATACAAAACTATAAAGAAACAATGAATCAAGATATCTGCAGATTTATAAAAGCATATGAGACTGAAACACATTCTTTTTAGTAAAGTATCTCAAGAATGGGAAGAAAAAAAAAAAACTATCCAGTGTACTCAATACTATTTTGAAACCAATATATCATCACCTACACATCCATCTGAATGATAAAACACAACTATACTCCAATAAAAGGAGTAGACAGGAGAGTGAGGGGAGAGGGGAGGTCAGAAGGCAGGAGGGTATTTGGCAGGAACTCACCTATTGTGCATAATGCAATGGTACATTTCCAAACTACTGAGAGTATAGTATAAATGTCTTACCACAACAAATAAGTGAGATGATGGTTATGTTAATCAGTCTGATCTAAGCATTCCACATTGTATATCAAATCAGCACATTGTGCCCCATAAATGTACACAGTTATGACTTAATAAAAAAATAAAAAAAATCTTAAAGAAGCATCTGAGGTCAGTGTGAATCTTGTACCTACAAAAGGTCAAACACTCTTACCTACCTTGTTTTGATTGAAAAACAGAAAAGTAACTTTACTAACTGCAAACAGTGACATTGGCGTCTTTCTACCATAACCTATAGTCAGTGTTTTATGAGAAAATTTGCTAGAAGAACCAAGGATGTCTTTCTTTACATGAATATTTAAAAAACAGCTGGGGTTAGAGGGTATACAATGGTAAATTACTTTCATATGGCCATGAAAAGTTGCAAGGATTGTAAAAATTTATTAATTTCTTTATTTACTTGCTTCTAAAGTTTGTAGATTGAGAAGCTTAAAGCTCCAGTAAAGATATCATAATAATAATTTAAGTTACTGTCAGAAAAGAAGATTTAGAGACACAGACACCCAAGAAAATCATGTTGTAAGGCAGGGCTCAATACCTTACAAAATTATCTGAAAGTTCTATACTGCCTTTAGAGCAACAGAAAAAAAAAAAAAATACTAAAGATGATATTCCCTTATATGCAATTGAGAAACCTGAAACAAAAATTAAAAAGTGAAATACAAGTATACTTAAAGTTTCAAAAATCTTCATAAAACCAGAGACTATTTTATGTATACATACATACATATTTAAATGAGAAAATGCTGAGATAAAGCAAATATAGATAAGCTTAGAGATTGTTTTCAAAATTAATACATTCAAAAGATGTCAAAACCCTATTAACAGTAAGTTTAAAATAGGAAGACTTGACAGGTGGCATAGGAGATCTGCATAATTATTATTTTTGGTGGAAAATAGTCACTAGGAAGAAGGCATAGGGAAGTTTTTGAGGTGTATCTCTATCTAGATAATAGCCCTAAGTATGTTCACTTTGTAAAAATTCATCAGGCTGTATAGTTCTGATCTGTATGTACATTTTTCTGTATGTATGTTAAACTTCAGTTCTAAAAGTTTACTACTACTGCTATTAATGGTACTACTACAAATGGTAATAAACTAGCTTTAGAACTATGTGAAAGAAAGAAAAGATAAAGATAAAAAAAAATAAGTGTGTAGAAACTGAGAGAAGAGACAAAAGAAAATGACCACATTCAAAATCATTCAAATAGAGCGCAGTGGCTCAGGCACTTCGGTAGCAGAGGCCGGAGAGTTGTGAGACCACAAGTTTGAGACTCACCCAGGGTAATATAGCAAGATGATTTCTACAGAAAATTAGCTAAGTGTGGTGGCATGCTTGTAGTAGTCCTAGCTACTCAGAAGGCTGAGGTGAGAGGATCACTTCAACCCAGGAGTTTGAGGATGCACCGAGCTATGACTAAGCCACTGCACTCCAGTCTCGGAGATAAAGGAGGAACCTGTCTCTTTAAAAAAAAAAAACAAAACATTCAGACACTAAATCTACTCCTTGTAGCAATTTCTTTAGAAGCAAGAAGTGTTAAGAAGCAAGTAGATATCCAAGTTGCATAGAATGAGAATGAGTATGAGAGACAAAGAGTGTGAGAAAGAATCAAGTAAGAGATTTTTCAGTGGGTAGTAAGAATACATATCCGAGTGACTTAAATGGAGAACAACATACCTCAACTTGACATGTATCAACCCCTCAACTTGGAACCTTGAAATGTGCTTGCCAGTCCTTTTCACTAAGCCTGTGCTCTGATTTATAGCTAAAGCTATATGGGGGTCAGGAAGGAGCAAAATGTACCTGCTGTGAGATTGGGAGAGGAAATTATATATACCCTGCAGACAGAATTACTTAGTAGCAATGAGTGTATCACAATAGTTTTTAAGAAACTATAAATATAACATACTCCTCTGACCACCAATTATTATTATTTTTTTGTTTTGTAGAGACAGAGTCTCACTTTACCACCCTCGGTGAGTGTCATGATGTCACAAGACTCACATCAACCTCCAGCTCTTGGGCTTCCGCAATTCTCCTGCCTCAGCCTCCCGAGCAGCTGGGACTACAGGCGCCCACCACAACACCTGGCTATTTTTTTGGTTGCAGTTTGACCGAGGCTGGGTTTGAACCCGCCACCCTTGATATATGGGGCCGGCACCCTACTCACTGAGCCACAGGCATCACACCTGACCACCAGTTTTTTTGTAAGAGCTAATAGTTTCACAGGCTCATAGCAACCAACAATTAAATAAACTCTCTTGAGAAGTAACAAAGTGAGAAGTGAATAGTATGCTAATTAATTATGCATATATGTTTGGCCTGACTTGCTCAAATTTGCTATCTCTTATATAGAAAGTCATCTTAAATTAAGCATTTTTAACTACCATTACAGAATATTGCTCAAAGCTCTCACCTTGCAAAGTAAAAGAAGCTACAGGGAACACAAAAGACAAGACACACTCCTTGCTCACAAGAAGTTTACAATCTAGTACAAGAGATAAGCCATGAACAAAAACTACCTTAATAAAAACAGAATGTGATAAAAGAAGCAGCAGCAGCAGAACTCCATACAATTTAGAAAAAGAGACCCCTTCCAGCCAGGATGCTAAAAGAAAGCTTCTAAACAGAGGCAGCCTTCACTCTGCCACTGAAAACCTGTAGTATTAGAGAAGTAGTCCAGTTTGTCCAGAACATAAGACATGTGTAGAGCAACAATGAATGAAAAGGATGGGATGTTCAATGTTATTATTACAATAGTAAGGGACCTATAGTTTATTATAAAGAGCTGCCTATTTATCCTGTTATTCACCAATAGTGAAAACTACCAAAAACTTAACAAGAGCAGGAAAGTATGATCACTAGTGTACTCTAAGAAGATTTATATGCCAATAGCACTACAGATGGACTGAAGTGTGAACAGACAAAAGAATCCAAAGGAAGCTATTATAATAATCTGGAAAAAATGACCAAAGGCAATCAGAATGAGGGGGGAAAATAAGCTATAAAGGATACTGTAAAGATAAAATCAAGGGAACAAGAATCACTAAGATGTGGGTAACAAACAAGAAGGGTCAACCATGCCATTAAAGCTCTGATATTCTGAGCTGGAAAACAGCAGCGTTATCAACACAAATGGAGAAAAACTAGTTTGTAGGAATATATAGCAAGCTCAGTATGGCAGCACAGTGGAGCATGCAGATGACCAGACAGCAAGAATTGTTCAGAAACAGACTGGTAGTGTAGTTATCAGATCTGAGAGCCATCTACACAGATACAAGAGGTAAAACAAGGTGCCCAAGGTAAGCATCTCTGCAGATACTATGGTCATTGAAAAACTGTATTAACAGAAGCATTATGACTGGACAGGAAACAGAAATATTATGATTGGACAGGAAAAACAGTATTAACAGAAGCATTATGCTTGTCCAATGATCTGAATGACAAGGAAAGAAAGAATTTACAGTAGGTAGGATGGTTGATAGTTTTAAATGTTTGACAGAGTCTCACTATGCCACCCTCAGTAGAGCGTTGTAGCATCACAGCTCACAGCAACCTCAAACTCTTAGGCTTAAACAATTCTCTTACCTCAGCCTCCCAAGTAGCTGGGACTACAGGCGCCCACCACAACAGGTGCAACATGAAAGTATGCACCTGTTATCCTAACTATTCAGGAGGCTGAGGCAAAAGATGGCTTGAACCTAGGAGTTGGAGACTATAATGAGCTATAATTGTATCACTATACTTCAGGGACAGAGCAAGACCCATCTCTAAAAAATAAGAAAATAAAAAATAACAAATTTAAGTGGTAATCCAGGGCTTCATGTGTATTTGTACCTTATTAGTTCTTAAGCTTGGGTAAATGGGTGTTCAATCTACCACTGTTTGTATGTATTTGTGGCTAAAATATTTTATAATTATACCTTGTTTCATAAGAGAGATGTCTTGGTAGAATGGTGGAACAGAATCCATATTCCAAAGGAATTAACAAATAGACAAATTGAAAAGACAAAGCGACAGAAAGATAAAACATTCCTTGGAGAAATTTCACAAAGAAAATAAGAAAAAGGTAGACTGAAAAGTTAGCAGGGCCTACGAGAAGTTGTGTTCATGAGTTGACTATTTTTCACTACAGGAAAAAAGAGACCATCACAGGCAAAGGGATGAAGCCACAAGAGAAAAGGATATTGAAGATCTAAGCCAAAGGGGAAATGATATAAAAGGGTCCTAGGAGAAAATGTGATCAAGAGCACAAATGAAAAGGGTGCCCCCAAGGTAAGAGATATAGAAAAATTCTGCACTTATATTAAGAGTGCTGATGTTAGAAAGCCAATTTACTACCAATCTCCCCCACTAAACTGTGCACTTGTTAAAAAGGACAGAGTTTATCTCTGGTAATCCGCGGCCTAATGGAGTGCTCAATAAAATGATAGCTGCACAAAAGAAATGGTCATCTTAGAAAAGTTAAAGATGAGGCTACCAGCTAAAGGCAACATTGATAGGAAGAAATCAGAGACCACTAGAGAGTAGAAAAGGTTTCGTCCAATTGGAAGGTAAAATAAAACACAGAATGAGAAAAGAATAAAAGAAATAGCAAATAGCAGAGAGAACACAGCCTTGGCTCCTGAAAAGACATGAGAAATAACAGCAAGCTGACTGGGTTCAAAAAGTGTAATTCAGAGTTCCCAGTCTGGAAAGGGTTCAGAAAGTATAGTTCAGAGTTCCCAGTCTCAAAAGTGAAATAGTTAGAACCAGCAAGACAGTTCTTTTTTTTTTTTTTTTTTTTTTTTGCAGTTTTTGGCCGGGGCTGGGTTTGAACCCGCCACCTCCAGTATATGGGGCTGGGGCCCTACTCCTTTGAGCTACAGGTGCCGCTCCAGCAATAGAGTTCTTAGTAACATGAGAAAAATGCCTTGCTCCAAAACATACATCCTAATAGGCAATATTATGTTGTAAATCACTGCCATTATATGGCATGCCCATAGTATATAGTTCTTACAAAGAAAATAAAACACTGAGAATTTATTTTGGATGAAATTATTTCATCTGTCTTTAGGTGTGCCTAATTCTAAATGTTTACTATGTAGAGTTTTTAAAATGTCTCTGAATTTATTCCCAGCCAAGGAAATTCCCCAAAAGCAAACAAAAATAAAAATACTTTTTTTTTTTTTTTTTTTTTTTTTTTTTGATATAATATTCTCACTCTGTTGCCCTCAGTAGAGTACCATGGCGTCACAGCTCACAGCAACCTCAGACGCTAGGGCTTAAGTGATTCTCTTGCCTCAGCCTCCCAAGTAGCTGGGACTACAGGTGCCCGCCACAATGCCTGGCTATTATTTGTCGCAGTTGTCCTTGTTTAGCTGGCCAGAGCCAGTTTCAAACCTGCCAGCCTTGGTGTATGTGGCTGGCACCATAACCACTGTGCTATGGGCACCAAGCCAAATCCAAATACTTTATGCTACATCACACATGCAATTTGAATGAAAACAGTAGGAAATATGGAAGAATGTCACTTAATTAACAAGCATGAGACAAAGCTGAAGAGAGCCAAGTGCCACTCCTAGGTGCCTGATCCCTAGCTTCAGAAATGAATTGTGGTCCAAAATCATACCAACTCTCTGCCCAGTTAGTGAGGGCTTCATTAGCAGAACTTAGCACTTTTAGTCCAGAATCTTTTTACAGAACAGAGAAATGATGGGTTCCATCATCTAGCCAACATCAGCAACCAATGAAGAGTCACCTCAAGAACACAAAGATATTCCTCCACTGTGCTGGCAGTGCCTACAAACCCACCTTCCAAACAGAGTCCTTTATGTGAGGACCACAGTCTCAGTGACCTGTCATAGAGCTTTATAAAGCAGCATTAATACTGTGGGCCAAAATGAGATTGATCTTTGAGCTTCGTGGTCTCCTGTTGTCAACAGTGCATTATAAAACCAATACTAAATACTTTATAAACAGGTCTCCCTACAGTGTATTAGAAAAACAGTGCATATTTCATGCTCCATAGTTAGGTAGCCGCATATCCATCAGACTAATAAATAATTTATTAGGTGCTCAGAAGTGCAATAAGAGTCAATAAAGTAACTTCTAGATACTTATAAGCTACTATTTCACTGGAAATTGTACCTGAATGAGAAAACTGTCACTAGCTACATGGAGAATGGAAATAT
Source organism: Loris lydekkerianus (assembly GCA_963574355.1). Classification (NCBI taxonomy): domain Eukaryota; kingdom Metazoa; phylum Chordata; class Mammalia; order Primates; family Lorisidae; genus Loris; species Loris lydekkerianus. The sequence continues at coordinate 46,340 of CAUYPK010123057.1, read as the reverse complement.
ACCAGTTCTCTTAAGTGTACTGTTTGGCATAAGCAAGCACAGACTTCATGAATGAGAAGGGACAAAAGTCCTTATAATACCCTGAAAAGAATCTTGGTTATAAAACTTGCAAAGAAAAGAACCACTTAACTAAACCCATGTTCATTTTCTTTCGCTTACATATAGATTCCTCTAGTCCTATCATCCCTGAGGACAGCTCAGGGAGAAAAAATTGGTGGAAACATTTTTAAAATATTCTGAGTCAGGCCAGCTGACAACCATCACTAACAATTTGCCCTTGAGATTGTCAAAGAACCAACAATGACTTGAGTGTACAAGCTTTCTGCTACATGCATAGCATAGAATTTGGAATTTATGAATCTAAGGTTTAAAGTAGTCATCTTTTTCTACTTTTAGTTAAAGCTCCCAAGCCTGTACACACCCTATGAAATAGTCCCTGATGTTTTGTCCAACATCATCAAGCATCTCTTTCCCCTCTGAAAGAACTTCTGGAGAATGTACTCCAGCCCTGCAAGAAGGAATTTCTTCAGCTAGGAGTTATTTCTGAAACTATCAGAGGCGTGGACCTTTGTGTAGTATTGTGGGTGCCATGGTTTCATATGCTGGCCACATTAATACGGGAGAGCAAGCATCTGTAACCCACAGCTGTGTGCGCTCCAGCCCCAATGCACCCGCAAGGCTGATGCCAATGCAAACCACTCTTCCCATCCCACATCGGAACCACACTGGTTTTCCTCAGGAGCCAGGGACTGAGATACAGTTCTGAAAATACAAGTTTTGGGTTCTCTCCATTCACATGATGGGTATAGAGTATTAAAAAGAATACTGCCAAATGGACTGGCTTTTTTTGGTCCTCCATTCCATTCCAAGTGAATAAACAATAAAGAGGTTTACAATGTCGAAGGGCGTTCCACAATTCCCTAGGGAAAAACCTAAATTGATGAACAGATTTTCTTCACATTGTTTTCATTTTTCTTCTTGGTGTCTTATAGTTTTACTCCTACAAGCTAGAGTTTTGAAGGTTGAAAAAAACATTTTGTGTGGGTAGGAAAAAGAAGTGGAAATAAAGGAAAAATTATGAAAGAGACTTGATTTCAACATCACTTTCTCAAAGACCTCCCAAATCCTAGAAATAGTGAAGACTAGTTTCTTGTATTACTTTTGCTACTACAACCACTACTGCTAAGATGATTATTCATATTAATGAGTTTGGTATGTAGACAAACTATAAAAGATGCAGTCTCTGACCTCAAGTACTTATCTCTGTCTTTTGGGATTTACTTCTCCTGCTAGATTTACTTTTATTCTTCATACCCTTGCCCGAAGGAAGTGATCATCACTCAGGACTTGGAGCCTTTCCATGGGTGGGGTTTAAATATGGCAACAAGAAGAAAGAGAACTTTTACCCTTGGACACAGACAATGTTGGCCCCAAAGCTCATGATGTCTAGTTTGAGGCAAAGAGAAATATAAACTTCTTGTGAAATTTTTACACTGAGCTTTATCAGAAACATCTTACAAAGTGTGAAAGCACATAGTATTCCAGCACGTTATCATATCAAGCCCACATATACACAAACTATATCACTGAATACTAAGGAGCTAACATTAGGTATCAGTCTCTACCCATCCTTTATATTCAGTTATTTATGTTTTGTGTGATTATACAATAGGTAGAATTCCAAGGAATCAGTTCTGCCCTGTGGTTAAGTGCCAGCGTTCTACAGTGAAATTACTTGGGTTTAGATACCTGCAGAACATTTTACTAACCCTATGACCTTGGCAAGTTACTTAGCCAGGATTTTTTACTGTTACAGAAATAACAGTACTATTTTACAGAATCGTGGTAAAGATTAAACATCTTGATCAGTGGAGAAGGTTTAGGAAAGTGCCTACCACATAAGCACTCAAGAAATAACAACTGCTGCATATGTATGTGTAAAAAGGAGATTTCAAAGAAGAAGCCCACAGGCCAAGCTTGGCTTCAAATATGTTATGCTTGGCTCCCTCAGTAAGGGTATATGAGTGTGCATGTGTGTTTAATTAATGGCTAACATGTAAAACTCCAGAAATTTTAAATTAAAATATGGATTTCCAGCTGCTGAAGGAGTGGGGATAGGAAGAGGCAAAAATGAGGTGTCAAGGAACTAAAGATAGGGTAACCACAATCTATGTTCCTTCATGAGAACAATCCGCTGTGGAGGAGGAGAAGCTACTCTCTTCAGCTTGCACACTCAGATGTACACGGCCTCCACTATTCACCACTGCTTTATTTCACCCACCTATTTCCCTCAGTCCCTTTACTTGCCACTTTGGGCATCTCCGTTTGTGATCGATGGTCTTTAAGTCACTCTGCATTAACAGAATTCATTCACACATAAATGAAAGTCATATTTAAATAAAATATCAAGTATCAAAAATGTTTTCTACTATGCCTACCTCTGATGAAAATAACACTAAAATGTTTCCTACTACATTTTCCTAAACCCCCTATTGTTAGTAATGTATATAAAGAATGAGTAAACACATTACCTGTGACTGTACCAGAGCCTCAGCTACAATTAGAGAGATGGACTTTGTGACAGCTTTTTCAGTAACAGTAATTCTCAAATATATTTGCTTTTAACCAAGAGATCTTTTTTAAAAGATGTTACTACTGTATAAATGGGACAAAAAATAGAATGCATGGGCCCTTTGGCCTTGGCAGTTTGACATATCTCTGTTGCAGGTACAGACATCAACAAAATAACGCTGTACAAAACAATTTTAGGAAATTTTTCTAGTCTGACTGCTTTGCTATACAATTGGGAAACTGAGGAAAAGTCAAAAAATTAGCTGGTGGCAGAGATTGCACCATTTTTCAGGGTTTGGCTCTCCCAAAATGCTTTTATACCAGAGTTCAAAAGCAGTCATCCGAAGAGTTGAGAATCTTGTAGTATGCCAGCACCAACTATTAAGCTTTCAAGAATTCTATAAGCCAGTTGACTTCACACTGGTAACCTAAAATCAGTATCAGAGCTCCCCACCTTTAACCCCATGGACCAGTTATTAAACTTCTTAAAAGTTTTAAGAATTGTTAAAAAAAAAATGCTGGGCGCCGTCCCTCATCCCCATAATCCTAGCACCCTGGGAGGTCAAGGTGGGTGAATTGCTTGAGCTGAAGAGATCAAGACCAGCTTGAACAAGACCAAGACACCATCTCTACTAATAGAGATCTAATCTCTAAAAATAGAAAAAAATACATGAGCATTGTGGTGAAAGCCTGTAGCTGCAACTACTCAGGAGGCTAACGCAAGAGAATTAGGCCCAAGAGTTTGACATTGCTGTGAGCTGCAATATCAGGGCAATCTACCCAGGGTGGCACAGTGAGACTCTGTCTCAAAAAAAATGAAAATAAGACAGTTAAAGAAAATCTATCTATGGGCTCAGCGCCCGTAGCTCAGTGAGTAGGACAACAGATACATACGCTGAGGCCAGCAGATTTGAGCCCAGCCCAGACCTGCTGAACAACAATGACAACTGCAACAAAAAAATAGCTGGGCGTTGTGGCGGGTGCGGTAGTCCCAGGTATGCAGGAGGCTGAGGCAAGAGAATTGCTTAAGCCCAAGAGTTTGAGGTTGCTGTGAGCTGTGACGTTACAGCACTCTACTGAGGGCGACATGGTAGACTCTGTCTCTAAAAAAAAAATCTTTTTATGACTGGACATGGTGGCTCACGCCTATAATCCTAGTACTCAGGGAGGCCAAAGCAGGTAGATATCTTGAGCTCACAAATTCAAGAGCTCAAGGAAGCAAGCCCCCATCTCTACTAAAATTAGAAAAACTGAGGCAAGAAGATCACTTGGGCCCAAAAGTTGGAGGTTGCTGTGAGCTATAATGCTACAGCACTCTAGCCACAGTGACAGCTTGAGGCTCTATCTCAAAAAAAAATGAAAATCTATTTATGCATAAGTTTGGACTTCTTGTAAGAGATACAATTACAGTAACATTATAGCATCCAGATCTCTTAGGAAAATTATTCTAAATGCAAAAGAGTTTAAGAGATGTTACTTCATATTTATTGAGCACCTGCTGTGTGCCAGGTACTGTGCAAAATATAAATTTTTTTTTATTGGTTCTTCACAGGTCCTGTGAGACAGGTATTATTATTCTCATTTTACCATAAGGAAATTGAAGCTAAGAGAGTTAAGTCACTTGGCCAAAGTTTTATATTAAAGTGTCAATATTTTATATATAAAGTGGGAATTCAAGGCAGACTTGGTCTGTTTTCAAAATATGTGCTCATCCTGATACCCTATACTGCCTTTCCAGATTTCTATTATTTTAGACAAGAATTTTTCTTTAAAGTGCTGCATATTACCCTATGTTTTTAAACAGGATATACCCTTCCTGATGAATAAAATTTTTCCTTTTGAACATAAATTATTATGTAATAATATCTTTAGGTTTCTAAGGGTTTGAGATGTTCTGTTTGCTACAGGGTAGAGTGAGAGAAAAGCTTTGGGAATACTCTATTTTTAAATTCAACATTCTACTATTTAATCCTATAAATGGTAGTTAGTTGTCATTACCTATTATATCAAATATCTCTGTCTTCTCACTTTTAGAACATGCTATTCTATTTTATTACGATCTTTTCCAAAGGAATAAATCATGAGTAAAGTCAAGATGCAGAACAGTAAATATAGTGTACTATCATTTTAAAGAAAGAGAAAAAAGAAAAAAGAAAAAACTGGGAGAAGGTAACAAATAGTTATATATTTTGGCTAAACTACTTTCTAGAAATATTAACTTTAAGAATCTGATAAACAGGCCAGGATGGTGGCTCATGCCTGTAATCCTAACACTCTAGGAGGCTGAGGTAAGAAGATCCTTGAACTCAGGAGTTCAAGACCAGCTTGAGTAAGAGTGAGACCCTATCTCTACAAAAAATAGAAAAATTAGCTGGGCACTGTGGCAGGTGCCTGTAGTCTCACCTACTTCAGGAGGCGAAGGCAGAAGGATTACTTCAGCCCAAGAGTTTGAGGTTGCGATGAGGTAGGCTGATGTGATAGCATTCTACCCTGGAGAGTAACACTCTCCAAGAAGAAGAAAAAAAAAAAAAAAGGAAAGGAATCCAATAAACAAACAAACAAAAAAAAAACTCTAAACAAAAATTACCACTATGGAGAGAAAGGAAATTTGTTTTCTCTGTGTGATATATGTATATGTTATTAGCAATTCACAAAACAAATTTAAGATATAATAGTGGCCCTGACAACCAAATAGTTTTCAAATTCTAAGCAAAATATAGGGAATTTTTTTTTTTTTTTTTTTTTTTTTTGAGACAGAGTGTCATTATATCACCCTCATAGAGTGCTGTGGTGTCACAGCTCACAGCAACCTCAAACTCTCGGGTTTAAGTTATTCTCTTGCCTCAACCTCCCAAGTAGCTGGGACTACAGGCACCCATCACAAGATCTGGCTATTTGTTGTTGTTGCAGTTGTCATTGTTGTTTTAGCTGGGCCAGGTTCGAACCCGCCAGCCTTGGTGTGTGTGGCCGGCACCCTACCCACTGAGTTACAGAAGCTGAGCCTTTTTTTTTTCTTTTTTTTTTTTTGAGACAGAGTCTTACCTCATCACCCTGAGTAGAGTGCTGTGATGTTATAGCTCACAGCAACTTCACACTCTTGGGCGCAAGTGATCCCCTTCCTTCAGCCTCCCGTGTAGGTGGAACTACACCTGCCACAACACTTAGCTAGTTTTTTTCTATTTTTAGTAGAGATGGGGTCTCGCTTTTGCTCAGGCTGATCTTGAACTTCCAAACTCAGGCAATCCACCTGCCTTGGCCTCCCAGAGTATTAACAGTCTGGGAAATAACTATCTTACAAAGTTAGCGTCTAAGCTTTGAAGCTTTCAGAATGCTCAAAGCACTGTCCCTTCCTGACCTAACTTTGCTCTTATCAACTGTTATATTTACGACAAGGTCCTCTAATTTCATCTGACTGACAGTATAGTTGGAGAAATTATGTAAACACATGAGTTAAATAAAAGGTATAAATAACTGCTCTCTTTCACCGATGTAGAAGTGCCACAGGTCAGTACAATGTGTTACTAGCTTCAGTGTTTCCAGAAGCTTAAGTGATCTGGTCAAAAGAGAAATATGAGCTGACTTTGTGGGCCAGGGAGAATATCAAAAGGCCAGGAGAAGAGAGCGTTCCAAATGGGTGGGGAAGCATGAATAAAAGGAAGTATTAAGTAAGCACCTCTCCTTGTATAGATGAACAATATTAATTAATGAGACATGAGATTAGAAAGAGGCACATTGTAGATAAAGGCCATAAAATTTAGACTTTACAGTTCTGAACAGAGAAGTAAAATAATGGAAGCTACGTTTCATCTAGGAACAGTGTGCAGGATGTATCAGTAAACAGAGACACTTAAGGCAGAAGTTAATAGATTTATTTTGTATTCAAATATTCCCCTGCATTATGTAAAGTTCCATGAGGAAGAAAGTTTGCTGGTTTCCTATGTGTCTATGCCAAAAATTTCCAAACTCTTGAAACTATAGTAGACACTAACAGAAAATGGGCAGCCCATCACAGAACAAGAGGCTCTAAACTAGGCAGCTGGGAGAAATAAATTAACGAGGCAGGATTTTGTTTTGATCTTTTAACAGTCAATAAGAATGGATACCTAAATGAATTTCAGCTTAGAGGGAAAAGAAGAAGTCAAAGATAATTACATGATTTCCACTTACAAAAAATGGTAGAGGAGGGATCTCCTAAGAATAACACTTAGATAAGATTTGATATTTTTCTATGTAGATATGTGTCAATGCAATGTAGTATACAGTTAAAATATTTCCACCTAAAAACATTTCTGAAATTATAAAAAGGCTAAACACTAAAATTATGCCTTATCCTCAATTCTCTACTATATACTCCTCACTGGCATCTCATCAACCAGCCTATGGCTTTACTACTCATCTCTAGGCTGGTGGTGTCATCTCCCTTTGAGCACCAAATACTTTTGCCTTGCAGTAGAGAGATGTTGGACATAGTCACGGGGATCTCTATCCATGTCAGATGGGAACGGGCATCTCTCCAGATACCCATTGGCATACCCAATCAGCAAATAAGCTTTACAATCTGCCAGATTTCTGAAACTGAATATCTTCTTATTTAAGTCTCACACTCAGTATTTCTGAATTAGAACACACCACATTCTCCACAAAACTTCTGTCACCCATTTCACATTTTTGTTAATGAATAATTAAGCCTCTCACACATACTCCTCAAGGCTTGAAAGCAAATTCATGTCTGTTTTATGTCTATATTCTTACAGTGTTTGGCATGCCGCCTCATATTCAGGAGTGTTCAAGAAATTTGACTGAATGAACGAACACAGAATAAAGACATGAATGATTATAATAACTCAGGAGTTTCCAAGCTAGGGAGAGAAATTCAGGGATGCTTCCATTGAGCAAGGATGAGCAGTGAACTTTTTATTTCTTCTGACCCCCCTCCGTTTATCAAAGCATTCATCACTGGTCAAAATTCTCCCATAAGATGAAACCTATTTATCATCCTTGAACTATGACTTTTTTAAAGTTCTAATTAGTTGGTATCATTTTGAAAGCTTTTCTAGGCAAACCCAAAGAAAAAAACTCAAAATGTTGCTGAAGTCGAACTTAAGGCTCACCATCTGTAGCTCAGCAGCTAAGGGCACCAGCCACATACACCAGGGCTAAGAGGGCTAGGAGGTTCAAACGCAGCCTGGGCCTGCCAAACAACAATGACAAATACAACAACAACATAGCCAGGTGTTGTGGTGGGCACCAGTAGTCCCAGCTACTTGGGAGGGTGAGGCAAGAGAATTGCTTAAGCCCAAGAATTTGAGGTTGCTGTGAGTTGTGATGCCACAGCACTCTACCAGGGGCAACATAGTGAGACACTGTCTCAAAAATAAATAAATAAATAAAAATAAAGTCTAACTTAAGATTTAAACTGTAGAAACTTACTTTCAAAATACAATTACTCTCCTATTGCATTTAAATTTGGTAGTGATATCTAGTATATTGTGAGCACTTGTATACTGGATTGAAAAAATGTAAAATAAAGAGCTCAGTCTTTCCCCATCATCTCTTCAGCATACAAGTGCTAAATGTTTTCAAGGAAAACACAGTACCACATCTAAGAGATGAATAATTAACTCTCTCAAGACAAGTCGATCTCTGTTCCATTTTAAGAATCTACTTATCTCCCAATTTTCCTTGCATTGCAGATCTCAGAACAAAAGTAAATAGTGAACGCCATAAAGAGTCATAAATCATATAAAAAGTTATAACAGTTTTGAGAAATATTAACTTAATTAAGGTATATAATAATATGTATGCTTGTAACAATTTTTAAAATCATGTTCATTTTAACAAAATATAGATCCAATTTTTAATGTACTGTGACTTGAATTCCTGTTTTTACATCTTTTGTATTCATCTGGATAGAGCCGTAATACATTCTTCTTAGTAAAGTATCACAAGAATGATAAAGCAAGCATCCAATGTACTCAATACTAATATGAAGCAAGTAGATAATCTAATACATACCAACATGAGAGAAAAACTCAATTCAAGTTGAGGGGCCAGGCGCAGTAGGTCATGCCTGCAATCCCAACACTCTGGGAGGCCAAAGCGGGTGGACTGTCTGAGCTCAGAGGTTTGAGACTAGCCTTAGGAAAAGCGAGACCCTCCTTCTAAAAATAGCCCACGGTAGTGGCAGCCACCATGGTCCCAGCTACTCGGGAGGCTGAGACAAGAGAGTCACTTAAGCCCAAGAGTTTGAGGTTGCTGTGAGCTGTGACTCCACAGCATTCTACCGAGGGTGACCAAGTAAGACTCTGTCTCAAAAATAAATAAATAAATGAAAATAAAAATAAAGTCAATTCAAGTTGAGGAGAGGAGGAAGGGGGTGGGAGGAAAGGGGAGAAGGCAGGAGGGAATGGATTGGTGTGGTCCCCTTAATGGGCACAAAGTAAGGGTGTGTGCTACACCTCTTGGGTGCTGCACACAACTACAAGAGTAGGATTCCACCTAACAAATGCAAACATTGTAACCTACCTGTTTGTATCCTATTAATCTGAAATGAATAAAAATGAAAATAAAAATGAATGTAGCTTCCATTTTGTTAGCAAAAAACAGAAGACAAACTATGTGATGTTTTCTAAGTCTTTTAAGAAATAAGAGATCAGATGACAAACTGTTCACCTTATCACATTTTGTGACCCCTGCCCCAAAAGAATCTAACCAGGAAGGATTTACATTTCAGATGGCAAGTTGTTTTTGCTCTTTTTGTTTTGTTACATTCTGTTTTATTAGTACCTAAACATGATAAACAAACTACTATGAAAAATTAGAAGCTGTAATATTTTCAAATGCTTTCACTTCCATTTTAGATAGCCCAAGTCTACTGCTTTATTTTATTTATTTTTTGAGCAGAGTCTCTCTCAGTCACCTTGGGGTTGAATACCCTGGCGTCATAGCTTCCAGCAACCTCAACTCTTGGGCTCAAGGAATTCTGTGCCTCAGCCTCCCAAGTACAGGCTCCTGCAATAACGCCCAGCTAGTTTTTCAGACAGGGTTTTGCTCTTGCTCAGGTTGGTCTCCAACTCCTGAGCTCAGGCAATCCACCCGCCTCCCAGAAATCTAGGATTATACAGGCTGAGCCATGGCCCAGCCAAAGTCTATTGCTTTAAATACAATTAAGTATCAACTGACACTTCACTTTCAAGGCACATTTAGATGGTATCTTCACAACATGAAAACTGATCAGGGCAGGTCTCGCTCATGCCTATAATCCTAGCCCTCGGGAGGCCAAGGCTAGCGGATCACTTGAGCTCATGAGTTCAAGACCAGTTTGAAAAAGAGCGAGACTCTGTCTCTAAAAATACCCCAGCATTGTTGTGGGTGCCTAAAGTCTCAACTCCTTGGAAGGCTGAGGCAAGAGGATCACTTGAGCCCAAGGATTTGAGGTTGCTGTGAACTATGACACAACAGCACTCTACTGAGGAAGATAAAGTGAAACTGTCTCAAAAAAAAAAAAAAAAAAATTGTAAACTGATCGATGAAGTAAAATAACTGTTTGTGGCAGTAGTAAGCCAAATGAGACATTTTATGCAGTTGTACCCAAAATAACCAAAGCTGTGAATTAATAATTTAGTCTTAGAATCAAAATTCTCACAGTTTTAAGGAACTAGTCATTTTTTTACAAACTACTTGGCAATCACATATTTTAGACAGTCTCTCAAATTGCCAGATTAAAAAATATATAAATTATAAAAGAATCTGGCACTTTTCTCCTTTTTCTAGATTCTACCCCCTTGTAAACACTGAACAAATAAAATCTCAATAATCTTTTTTTAAAAAAGAAAGAAAATATGAATACCTGCTGCATTTGTACATAACAAAGGAACTGCAGAAGAGTGTGAGCTGACAGCCCAGCCAAAGCTATATTGTATTCCACATGGTTGGTAGCCAGTGGTTTCTGAAAAAGGGGGAGAAAATCTGACACCTAGGGCTTCTAAATGAATACAATGTACTTGGTCCACTCTCAGTTATGATTCCGGATGCAGTTTAATAGTGATTAAAACTCATGGAACTACACTGAACCTAATGTCAGGATGTTTCCATGTCCCTTAATATCATGTGAACACCCCAGGTCAAATACAACATGACACTAATGGTCTGAAAGCAAAGTGGATGGCCTGAAACTGTATTTTATTTTAACAGATCTCATAGCTTACTCTTTTCAATGGTTGTGAGACAGACACAGCAGAGTTTGAACATTAACAACAGTTGTTAAGGTAAAGCTTAATCCCAAATATGCTGGCATAAAACTACACTCTTCAAAAAGATTTTGAGTATATTTTATTAAATCCTGAAATGCATGTCCTGGTAAATTTCTATATAAATTTGATTTACAAATTCCACTGAAAATGTGCCACAGCTGGCAGAACAAATTACTACAATAAATCATTATTAAATAACTGTAAATCTTTGTAATGACATAATGCCTAGCTAAAAAAAAAAAGTATGCAGAAGTGAACATTTAGTAGAAGAAAAGCACTCTTCACACAGGAAAACAAATTACAAAACTTACCATGCCAACACTACAATATGATTCAGTGACTAAACAGGGAAATAAAATTCACATAAATAGTACTTAAATCTACAGTGGAGTTATTTTCACCACTGCATCAAAACGAATTGCATGGCAAAGGGTAACCGGCTCGGGTTTTTAACATTATGAATAATGCTGCCATCAGGTAAGTCTTACATGGACAGCTGCATCCAATATTTTGCTAGACAATAAAAACACATTCCAGGTATCAATCAGCAAGCACAGTTTGTCCCTTCTCTGAAGTTTTGTAAATATTCCTAAAAAACAATCTATTTTTCTACCACCATCCTTTCTTTCACATAGAACTCCACCCTACTTCAAAACAAACTTTTAAAAAAGAGCTATATTCTTTTGATGTATAACAGATGAGTAGTTACAGTAATCCATTACTTTAGATATCACTTGAAGTGAATCACTCCAAACGTCCTGCCTTATTTAGCTCTCTCAAGCCTCCATATGTCAAAGTGCAGATACTGGGCACTCCTGTCACAGCCAACACGGTTCATGGCTCCAACAGGAGCTCTAGCAAAGTGACAAGCTCCTGAGTGCCTCCTTACAGCCTGTGAGTGCTGCCTTTTGGGAAGAGTAAATTATTAACCAACAGAAGAACTAAGACAAAAACCCATTAAAAATGTTAGTCTACCGAATATTGCACACTTCCAGTTGGTAAAATCTTTGTCCAACTCATCACTGCCTACTTTTTAATTTATCTTCAGCTCAGTGTAACTGGTCAACATTAAATAAGGTCCCTGACATTAGCAAGGAGTCTCTGGATAAGAAACTGTTAGCAAAAGAGTCTCTGGATAAGAAACTCTAACTTCTGCCTCTTCCAACAAGAGTGGAATTTACCAGTGCAGAGAGTACCAAAAAAAAATGTATACACATTTTTAAGAAAGAAAAAAAATGTATTAAAATTGTAATACTAAAATCATGTTTGACTTCTGCAATTACAAGAGATACAAAACACAATATGCAAAATAACAAGCCTTATTGGTGTATACATACAATTTCCTATGTTAAACTTTTTTTTTGGAGACAGAGTCTCACTTTGTCACCCCTGGTACAGTGTGCCCTGGCTTCATAGCTCACAGCAACCTCTAACTCTTGAGCTTAAGCGATTCTCTTGCCTCAGCCTCCTGAGTAGCTGGGACTATAGGCACCTACCACAATGCCCAGCTATATTTTTTAAGAGATGGTGTCTCAGTTTAGCTCAGGCTGGTCTCGAACTTGTGAGCTCAGGTGATCCCCCCACCTCGGCCTCCCCTAGTGCTGGGATTACAGCTGTGTGCCACCGCGCCTGGCCTTATGTTAAACTGTTTTAAATTGCACATTAACCTTATTTCTACCCTGTATTGAGTATTTTTTTATATTTTGTATTTTGTATATTATATAAAATATAAAATATATAAAATATTTTGTATTTTATATTTTATATAATTTTAACATAGTTTTTTCCTTTCTTCAAATGTGTATACTTTTAGGGCGCACTCTCTACCTGTGAGCCTGATTCAGGAAAGTTGCTTCCAATGCAACAAACTTGCAAACTGAACTGTCTAATATAACAAAGAGAAAAAACGGTCCTGGTTTTAACCCAGACCAAAATATTTTTGCAAGTACAAATCAGAGTGCCTTTCCCCTTCATTCCCAACCTATATTTCATTTTCCAGTTTGCCTTCGGGCGCAAAAGCCATCCTTTATTCAATACACAACAACTGTTTCACTAAGATCATCATTAAATGCACCTAATCGAGAAGCACGGGGCCCCACAGTCAGGTATTTTTTCCACCAAGAAGATACTTCCCCTTCTCCTCTGCTTCTAATCCACACAAAACCATTCTCTGCCCATTGCCCACCCTCAAGGGAGAGCAAAGCATTTCTGCTCTGGCCTCAAAATCTGACACATTCCAGACCAAATAAATAAACCAGTAAAAGAATTTCTAACTCTGTGAGGAGGAATAAACATCTAAAACTTATGTGTGGAAACAACGAAAAATATTTCCAAATAAGCAACAGTTCAAGAAGGGAGGGCAAGACAGCGTGAGAGGACACCCAGACTCAAAAAAGAGTCAGGAGCAATCCTGGGTGTGAAGACTCAGGAGAAGACCCCGGAGCCTGAAGAGAATGCGCTGGGAGAAACCAGCAGGGAACACATGCTACTAAGAGGAAAAAGCAGGCGTCTAGAGAACAAGAGTGGGTGACTTAAATTTTCTGCTATACTACCCAGGAAAAATAACCGAAAGATGAAAATGTTAAAGGTTGACTATGACTTCAGTACCAAATGTTTAGGGGTAATTTACTTAGGTGATTACAAGACAAAAGACATGACCTCCTCCCTACCCCAACCTCCTTTCTTCTCCACACCACCCTCCCATCTCACTACACAACCTAGTTTATTCACAGGCTGCAGTTACCAACTGTCTGTTGGTTGCCACCAAATTCCTCTATTCAGCCTAGATTTCTTCCGCATTACAAAGGCATTTCTGTCATCTCCAGGGCACTATCTAATGGAAACTTCAAATCTGACATCTTCACAAGTGTCTATCTTATTACTCCACTAATTTGCTTCTCCTCTAAAATTGCCACTTCGGCAAATGTCCCCATCAGCCATTGAGGGCTTGGAAAATGATTTTCTTCATTTATAAAAAGACCGTTTTGCTCTTCCTTCACTTTTTCAAGGGTATTTCCTTGGAGACATAGTGATTCTGAGTCCTTTCACTAACCTTAACAAAGATAAATCTCTCTAGGAATGAAACCCAATCTCCAGTTCTTATAATACAGAGATCTCGCCAACATCTCATGACAAACTCTAGCTATGTGAAAAGCAAACCTCTAGGATTAGCTCAAGTGTCTCTCATGAGACGCACAGAAGGCTATCACAAAGAACAGCCCTTTGTCTCTTAAGGACGTGTAAAGTTAATATACTCTCTTCTGCTTTTCAGTATCAACTGTGAGAGACTCTGTCCCCAACTCTGAAGTCACTTCTGAGCTTATACATGTGCAAAATCCTTAATACCTACTCAATAAGAAATTGTGTTTTCCCTCTCTTCTATGTGGATTTTAACATTTTGTTAGCAGGATTCTTTATTTCCCAGTAAACTATCCACCTGTCCCTCTGACATCCCCAGACACAATCAAGCTCTAAATCCTTCCAGTCTATCTCTGAAATATCTTTGCACCATCTACCTCCATTCCTCTGGCTACCGCACTAGTACAGACTAGCACCTTTCAGCATTTAAAATTGCCTCCTACCTCAGCTTCCTGCATTCTCTTTTTCTCTCTTCCAATCCATTCTCCAAACTATGCTGAATTTCCAAAATCATTTCAGAGGAAAACATTTGATTTCTGTTAGCCTAACCAGCTCTATCTTTTGACCTTCTCACAGTGACCAATTATTTTCTCTGCTCCAGATATTCTCTTTAAACTCTTTTCTCTTTCTTAGTCCCGAGCCTTCTCTTGATTTCAGAGATGGTTTCTTTATTTGAACAAGAGGTTATTACCCATTGCCATAGCACCCAGTACTACTTCTCAGCACTTGTAATTATTGGTTTAATGTCTATCTTTTTTATGGGTCAATAAACACTATGGTGGTAGGTTTTTTGAACTTCTATCCCCACTGTATAGTATAAGCAGATTCAGTAAATACTTTGATTGCACATCCCTATACACTATCCAAAGTAGAAAAGGAGCTTAAAAGCCATTTATAATAAAAAGCATGTAGGTTTGCCTATTTTATTATATATATTTACTGTAATCTTAAATTTGGTATAAGTTTAGGGTAATTTACTTAGAATCAAAACTACTCGTCACTATTGATTTTCACTACCACTAGTGCCCAGCTTATCGAGAAACTTCACTGTCAACAATGGCTAACGAAAATGCTGACTATGTAATTTTATTCATATTTCCAATAATTATTGAATGCCTTGGTACAATGTAGCACTGGAACTCTTCATCTAAAAGAAAATCACAGTTGCAAGGCCACATTTAATTCATTCTTATTTAACATCAAAATTAATTATATCAATTCATATATAAGAAAGTCTTATAATTACTAAGTATGGTATATGCAATCAAATACCTTCTGTTCCTTTATAGTATATAAAGTTCAGTAACAATTATATTTAACAGATTACAACAAAAACAAGGTGTATTAGTTATCCATGGCTAACTGGAACAAATTCCACTAATTTAGTGGCTTAAAACAACACAAATTTATCGTCTTACAGGCACGTTGATTAGAAGTGTGATAATGGTCTCAATGGGCTAAAATCAAGGTGTCAACAGAGCCACTGTTCTTCTAAGAGTCTCTAAAAGAGAATCTGTTTCCTTGCCTTTTTCAGCTTTTACGGGTTCTCAGAATTTCTTGGCCTGTACCCACCTTTGGTCCATCTTCAAAGCTAGCAATGTCCAACTTTTAAGAACCTGTGAATATATAACCTTACCTAATACAAACAAATTTGCAGATGTGATTAAGGTTAAGGACCTTGACATGGGGCTATAATCCTAGATTTTCTAGTGGACTCAATCTAATCACACTAAAAGTTGAGAACTCTACGCTCGGTGCCTGTAGCTCAATGGTTAGGTGCCAGCCACGTATACCAGAGCTGGTGGGTTCAAACTCAGCCCAGGCCTGCCAAACAACAATGGCAACTATAACCAAAAAAATAGCCAGGTGTTGGGGCAGGCACCTGTAGTCCCAGCTACTTGGGAGGCTGAGGCAAGAGAATCACTTAAGTTTGAGGTTGCTGTGAGCTGTGATGCCAGAGCCCTCTACTGGGGCTGACATAGTGAGAATCTGTCTCAAAAAAAAAAAAAAAAAAAAAAAAAAGGTTAAAAACCTTTACTAGCTATGGTCAGAGAGGGAGAGAGCACTATGGAAGAATGGTAACTTCGTGGTTAATGGTTTTCAGTTCATATCAATAAAGTAATACAGAAAAATGGATTATAAGTTACTACTACAACAACTGGCTACACTTTCACGCTTTAATAATAAAGATGTAGAGAAGGGAATATTCATGCACTGTTGGTGGGACTGCAAACTGGTAATAATACAGCCTTTATGGAAAGAAGTATGATGACTACTCAAAGAGCTAAAAGTGGACCTTCCATTTGATCCTGCAATCCCATTACTAGATATCTACTCAAAAGGAAAAAAGTCATTTTACCATAAGGACATTTGCACTTGAATGTTTATAGCAGCTCAACTCACAATCACAAAGATGTGAAAATAACCCAAGTGCTCTTCAACCCATGAGTGGATTAATAAACTGTCAATGTGTATACCATGAAATACTATTCAGTCATAGAAAGATGGAAATTTGATATCTTTTATAACAACCTAGAAGGATTTGGAGAACATTCTCCTAAGTCAGTGGTTCTCAACCTTCCTAATGCCATGACCCTTTATTATAGTTCCTTATGTTGTGGTGACCCCAAACCATAAAATTATTTTCGTTGTTACTTCACGACTGTAATTTTGCTACTGTTACGAATCATAATGTAAGTATCTGATATGCAGGATGGTCATAGGTGACCCCTGTGAAAGGGTCATTCAACCCTCAAAGGGGTCGTGATCCACAGGTTGTGAACCCCTGTCCTAAGTGAACTAGCATAAGCATCACATGTACTCAATACCAAATTGAAACTATTAGATTAACAACTACAGAGCCGTATGAGAGAAAAACTCAATTAAATGCAAGAAGGGGGAAAGACAGAGGGAATTTGGTAAGTTCTCACCCAACAAGTATAATGCCCAGTATATGGCACACTTCCTGGGTGAAGGACATAACTACAACTTAGATTTTACCTTACCAATTCAAACAATGTAACCTAATCATATGTGATCGTTCTGCCTCAGCCTCCTGAGTACCTGCGCCTTTAGGCATGTGCCATGTGTCCTGACTAATTTTTCTACTTTTTGTAGAGACTGGGTATCACTGGGTATCCTTAGGCTGGTCTTGAACTCCTGAGCTCAAGCAAGAGTTCAGCCTCTGCCTCCCAAAGTGTTAGCCAGAATTACAGGTGTGAGCCACTGCACATGGCCCAGTCAACTCTCTTAAGCTTCATTTAACTATAAAAGTCCATATCTGAGGAATTTAGTGATCTGTAGGTGACAAAACTGGAAATCCTACCAAGTTACACATAGATGGTACACGGGAGTAATCAGTCCAGAAATAAAGTAGCAAAAGTAAAATCTGCCATAGTATTCAGAGTATCAAAAGTTAAAAAGAATAAACACAGAAAGTAGGGAAATCTCTGAACCAAGAAAAACCAGTATACTCACTCTCATCAATTTCAGAAAGTTAAGATAAAAGACAGGGTAGATTATGTTAGAAGAGTGCCATCTGTGAGATCAAAAGAACCTGTGCTTCAGGAAGCACACTCTTCACTCTGGGAGGTGAGGGTTGTTCTCCTATTTTTTCACAGACATCATCAACTTGGTGCCATCCAAGGCCATATGGAAGTGCATCACTTTCTGGAATTTTATATGAGGGATGAGGAAGTATTCTAGACAAAATGCCAGAAGGGGCTAACTTAGGAAATACAATCATTTCATACAAAATGCCTTTGAATGGTATCCAAAGACATTTAGAAATCTTTATCCACCCTACCATGAACTTTTTTCTCTTTCCTAAAGAAATGGTATTTCAAAAAAACTAAGAAAATGTAAGAGGTAAGTGGAGATGAATCAAACCCCACAATCCACGTCAAAACCCCTGAACATGCACTTCACAGAAAAGGGAAATGAGCAACTGGACAGGCACTGGTAGACTTCACACTCTAGAAAGCTCAGCATCAGCGGTGGCTCCGGGAGGGGAAGAGGAGGCAGACCACAGCTATCCCATTTGTCTCCTTGATTTTCTATTTTCCTTGTTGTATTGTTAGTTTTGTTTTGCTTTTTGCTCCTCTAACAGATACAGGCAGGGAGGAACACGATCTGGCCACAAGAGGAAGAAGACAGATAATCTGACTGCCAACACCTCCAGTCCATAGAACACATTCTGCAACTTCACTATTTACCATTAAAAGGTGCCCTTATTTGTATATGGCACTATAATAAAATACAGTAATGATAACAATAATGAAGATGCTTTGCATCTAGTGCCTTATACCTTACTTAAAGTGCCTTAATGACTTTAATGGATTGAAGCATCCCTATGAGATCAAAGGCAGATATTATCATTTCCAGTCTACTTAATAGAAAATCGAGGAAGAAAGGTTAAGTGACTTGACCAAGCCTCACTCATCAATACAGTGATATTCTGATAACAGTTAAGGGGCTGCTAATTTCTGTGCTGTTTAGATGGCTGCTCAGCTCAACCTGCAGTCTAACTCAAAACGACACTTTAGCTAGAGGGTTATGGTGATAGCTTTCGAAAAGAGATTTACTTGTATTTGTTATCAATAAAGGACAAAGAACTCCAGAGAATCTGTCAGCAAACCCATTTTATATCAAACTATTCCTTTTCACTCCATTTTTAAAGCCCCACCCCACCCCACTATTATAGTGCAAAATCACCTGCAGATGACAACAATTTTATGTAAAATTAGAGAACAAAGCATGTAGCATGAGAAGACAGGAAGGAGAACCTATCATCCGGGTCTTCTCCAAGACAGCAATGAATGAAAGAAAACTACAGAGCCTGTTACTTCTTCCAGAAGATAAAATTTAACCTTCCTACATCTCATTAAATCTGTTAAAAATGAAATAATACACCCAGCACTGGAATGCTTTAAAGTATCATGTCACAAAGGGCGGCAACATCATCTTCAACCAAAAGGTCAGGATTTAAAAACTACAGAACTATCCATGCTGGTCCTGTGACTATTGTGTCTACCATGCCCTTAAGCTTTAAAATGAATAACTCCCCACTAGAAGACAATAGCAAGAGGGGAAACACCTATCCTAACGTGAAGTCCCTTTATTACTTTATTACTTATTTGAGTTATCAGTATGTGATCAGTATTAAAATAAGGGCTGGGATTGCTTCCTAATAAAAGTTAACTTTGTTCTCTCTCCCACCCACACAAAAGTAATTCTGTTTAGAAAACTTTATTTTTTGGCCCCCCACCCATTCTTAGGGTGTACAGTTCACTTACTGCCAGTAATTGCTTCTATACAGTATTGTGTTTTGAAACATGTTTGCATATTTATGATGAAGCATGACATATTACATTTAAAACTACAAATAAGAATACAGATTTTATTTTCTGCATTAAGAAACAGAGCCTATGCATGGTGTTCCAAAGTAGACACCAGGAAAAAGTGACCTCAATTTCATTTTTATTTTCAAATTTCTATGAATTTTGGCCTCCTGAACTTTAAAAAAATTAACTGGAAACACAAACTCATTCAGTTGAAAAGCTACTCAACCTGAAAATGTGTGACAAGAGACCATGAGTATATATACTGTCATGCACCCAAATTAATATTACCTAGGTCAATATACCATAAATTTTATTGGCTAATAATCATTTCACTTAGGAAAATTTCATCAGCTCTTTTATAAGACTTACCTTTGAGATAACAAAAATAGAAAATTTAAAAAAAAAAAGGGAAGTGGGTGTTGTCGTAGGTGCCTTGTAGTCCTAGCTACTTGGGAGGCTGAGGCAAGAGAATCGCTTAATCCTAAGAGTTTGAGGTTACTGTGAGCTGTGATGTCACAGCACTCTACCAAGAGCAACGCAGACTCTGTCTCAAAAAAAAAAAAAAAAATTATATCCATACAACAGCATTCAATATAAGAAAAGCCTTTCAAATATCTCATTATATAACAGACCTATTTCTAGAAAAGAGCTAATATATTAATCAAAACACTTAGAATTAACTTTCCTCTTATACCTCTGTTTTAGTTTTTCCTTTAATAATATCTCTAGTTAATACCTTGAAGGGATTTGCATTCGCAGAAGATTCTTTGTCATGTAAGCATAACGTGGAATAGAAAATTGTTGGTAGTGATGAAGAAACTGGACAAAAAAGGTAGGCATTCACTTTAATCAGATCCATGAAAGTGGTTCTAGAAGGCCTATCAGCTTTGTGTTTGGCAAGCAGTGCTCTGACTTGATTTTTATTTTACTTCTTTATCAGTGGTTCTCAACCTTCCTAATGCCATGACCCTTTAATACAGGTCCTCATGTTGTGGTGAACCCCAACCATAAAATTATTTTTGTTGCTATTTTATAACTGTAATTTTGCTACTGTTATGAATCATAATATGACATGCAGGATGTCTTAGGTAACCCCCGTGAAAGGGTTGTTCCACCCCCAAAGGGGTCTTGGACCACAGGTTGAGAACTGCTGGTCTTTATCTTCTAATACTTCTGTTGTATCTTATTCCTACTCTCATTTTTAGTTTCTAAAAACTTGTTCTTTGTCCTACTTATCCTTCCTTTTTAAAAACAATCTAGTGTCCTGTTTTTTATGAATACAATAAAATTATTAATGTTATTTTAAAAAAATAGGAAATTTGTGTAATTGTAGCTCACATTTCCTTCCTTAAAATTACAAATAAAACATTTTACCCCATCTGCTATTTTATTAATATAGAATTATACAAGTTGGAATGATTTTATTTACCTACATTTTCTAAATAAAATTCAAATTCTCAGCTGGGCATGATGGCTCAAAATCCCAGCATTTTGGGAGGCTAAGGTTGGAGGACTGCTTGAGCCCAGGAGTTTGAGACCAACATAGGGAGCAATATAGGGAGATCCTGATGCTACAGAAACTTAGAAAATTAGCAGGCATGGTGGCATGTGTCCCAGCTACTCAGGGGACTGAAGCAGGAAGATTGCTTGAGCCTAGGAATATGATGTTGCAGTGAGATACGATACCACTGCCCTCTAGCCCAGGCAATAAAAGTGAGACTATGTGTCTCAGAAAAAGAAAAACAAAAAATTCACAATTAGCTGGTCGTACTGAGGCAAACCTGTAGTCCCAGTTACTCAGGAGGCTGAGGCAAGAAAGAGGATTGCTCAAATCCAAC
Source organism: Loris lydekkerianus (assembly GCA_963574355.1). Taxonomy (NCBI): domain Eukaryota; kingdom Metazoa; phylum Chordata; class Mammalia; order Primates; family Lorisidae; genus Loris; species Loris lydekkerianus. The sequence goes on along the minus strand of CAUYPK010123057.1, from coordinate 25,199 downwards.
AGTTTGAGGTTGCTATGAGCTATGATGCCACAGCACTCTACCCAGGGTGACAGAGTGAGACCGAATCTCCTCCCCCACACAAAAAATTTCTTTCTACTTTTAAAATCAAATTTTAAGATTTGGTATCTACATTTATTAAATTCAATTTGTTTGTCACTGTTTAATGATTTTAGAAACAAGTTAATTCTCACTGTCTCCTTTCTCAAATAAGCTTATGGTTAAGGAAGGAACTCAAAATTCTCCCCAAAATGAGTAAGAGTCAAGAGAAAGAGAGATTGTGGCTGGGCGCCAGCTAAGGTGCCAGCCAAATACACCAGAGCTGGTGAGTTCCAATCCAGCCTGGGTCTGCCAAACAACAATGACAACTACAACCAAAAAATAGCCGAGCATTGTGGTAGGGGCCTTCAGCTACTTGGGAGGCTGAGGCAAGAGAATCGCTTAAGCCCAGGAGTTTGCAGTTGCTGTGAGCTGTGATGCCACCGCACTCTACCCAGAGTGACATAGTGAGACTCTGTCTCAAAAAAAAAAAAAAAGAGAGAGAGAAAGAGAGATTCTCTTCTGTGAGCATATAAAACCTACCTATGATTTGGGGGAAGACAGTATCTTCGATTTTGGCTCTTGGTTTAGGGAAAGGTAAACAACTCTTTGGAGTCAGAAGAGATGAAGCAGCTAAAGATTAGCTTTTGTACTAATCAAGCTCTGACGTACACAAATATTTAGTTACAGTCTACTTTGGAACCATATTTCAGACCTATATGAAGGATTTTTGTTCCCAGTATGGTAAAAATATATACAAAAATAAGACAGTTAACAAACAAGTCTTTTTAGGTAAAAACTTAAAGCAATTAGAGGAAGTTTTCTAGTGTCACAATGTGGTTTGTGATTGAATTTCACTCTGAGTAAGGCCTCTAGAAGACAATAACAATTTTCTTAAAATACACAAAGAAAATTTTAGATCTATTCTTGAACAGCAAAAATTTACCCCTGGAACGAAGAGATAAAAGCTAAATTTTGCTTTTTATACAGCCAGAAACACTATTATTCAGTATCATTGGTATTAACTCTTTAGTCAAAACTAGTGCCTTTCAAAAGACAACTCTTGACTCCGAAAAGCTGAAATATGCTCAGGTAATGAAATGCACAGAGTCTCAAAACCAACATCTGACCCTCTCTAAAGCTAAATATCATCATAAACAAACACCTATCTCTTCTGATAGAAGTAACAGGTTTTTTTCCATGGGCTATAATCATTCAGGAATGATGCCTTAATTAAAGCTGGGCAATGAAACTGTATATTAAGCTTGATGTGTCAAGTCAAAAAATTCACTTCTTAGCACAACAGAGCATACTCATAATTTCTTAATGCGTCCTGTTAAGTCTACACATTCGCAGAGATGTAAACGATATCACTTTTCAACCTTGACTGTGAATTTCTTCATGTTTAGTGCGTTCTGTCCCAACTTTAATGTTCTTTTAATGTAGTTTTTCCTAAGTGATACATCATATTTATCTCTACAGCCATCCATCACTATTTCCTTTAATTGAGGTTAATTTCTTTCAACTTGGGAGAAAGTGGGGAAATGAGGGAATCCTCATTCTGCAGCTCTGAAAATGAAGGGCATTCACAGCTGCTGATTTTTTAATCACGAGGCCTGATCTTCAGGATGCTTAAATTCCTCAAATACACCTCACTGCCCTCCAATCTGGACCTCAGTCAACAATCTACTGGGATGGAAACCCAGTTCCCACCCAGAACCACTTAATGAAAAATTCCTATCTAACTAAAACCCCTCCAGCTGCAATCTAAGTCTTTGTGTTTATGTTCACTCAAATGGCTAACAGCTGGTACCACCTTCCATGTAAAATTATTTCATGTATTTGAAAAGTGATTAACTCATCTCGTGGTCTTCACTTCTCCAGGCCACAAAAATCAGTTTCTTGAAATCTTATAAATATCTTCTATTCTTACCTCTGGCCTCCATAATCCTGTTGTTGTCTGGAATCAAATGGCCAGAAATAAGTGAAATATTCTACAGTTTGGAGAGGTTACTTTGTTTTATCTTAAGAGCCTTGTGGAGAGACTTCAGGTGGTCTCTGGCAGAAGGCTAGCTGGAAGTTGCTGTTCTCACACAAAAAACAACTCACCCCATCCATTCAGTTTTATAGAGTAAGAATGGACTAGAAGAAGCAGGTAGAGTCCTCACATGTGAAAATGTAAAAATTTTTTAAAAAGATAAAACCTGGGAAAAGGGTTTTTTTATGTTCACAAGCTAATGACTATATGGCTATCTTACAATTTCCTATAGCACAGTTTACCTAAGCACAAGTATGCCTCATTCCCAGAGGAGAGTCCAGGATGGTCTTAGAAACGAGAAGAGGGCTGAGAATCCACAGTCAAGGTCAGCCCAAACAGCTGGGTGGTAGAGTCTCCAACCTGACAGACCAACAGTAACTACTCAATTAAATATCAAACATTCACCAAGTGCTATACTCTCTACAGGCATGCAGTGAGTTTTAGTTGAAGGGAAACAGCAGAGGGTAGGGAGGAGAACCTTCTTAGTTTGGCCAGTCCTCAGTGATCAGAGAAAATAAGAGGTGGAGGGATGAGGGTACTGGAAGATACACAAAGAAACAATTACCTAACTATCCCATAGGCCCTAAGGGTGGTACCTGCTAATAGACATGGGAGAGAAAAACCCAAATCAGGCTAGAAAATTGGGCCAGGGAGTACTGATCTTCAGTGAGCACAGAAATGGCTACATAGTAGTCAGACTTGAGGGAGACCCCAAAGCAAAAGACAAAACTGGGCAGGGAGAGTGAGAATGCTGTATGCTCTGCCAAGAAGTTCGTATTGATCTATAGATAATATAAAGCCAAAACCTGCTGTGTTTTATCTTTTAATTTTATTATTGAATTTTTCAAACATATACAAATATAAATAGTATAATAAACCCTAAGTGAGTCCCACCTCCACAGCTTCAACAATTATCAGCACAAGGTCAGTCCTGTTTCACCTGTGCTCTGCCTAATCCCCTTTGCTTCCCTCCTTCACTGGATAATTCTAAAATAAGTCCCAAACATGGTATGATTTCACTAGGAAATACTTCAGTAGCTATCAAAGACTTTCAGGAATCTGACGTGATCAGATTTATCAGAGCAAGAGGTGAAGAGACAGAGGTCAGCAAGAAGTTAGTAAGAGCCTACACCAAGCAACGGCAGTGAAGAGGGAGAAGTTAATGGGAGAGGCTATGGAACCTTCTCCTTAAGAGATCTTCCTACTCTGCACATGGTGAGATGTGGGGAGATTTGCAAGGAATTAAGACTAACTAGGTTTAGATAAGAATGGAGATATTTAATAAGAATTTGCAAAAACGCAGAGTTGGGGAGATGTGATTAGTTTTGGGTATGTTTGGTTTGATAGGTCAACTGGATGTGCAGGTAGAACAAATGAAAATGCTAAACACAGATGAAACAGAGTGGGCTGTTTTCCGGAAAAGACAGTGAGGGGAAAAATCCAATTTAATTAAATTAATATTTGAAAATGGACAAGTGGCTGGGATAGATGAGAGAGAGAGAAAGTGATCCCTACCTTCAGGGAACTTTCAGTGTAGTTAAAGAAACAGACAAATTGCCTGCATAAACAAATAAATGCAAAATTAGAAGAAGTGCTTTAAAAGAACATTTATCAAAAGAGGGATATAACCTGAAGTTAAGATCTGATAGAGGAGTTAAATTTCAGAGGAGGTAAGAAAGCAGAGCAAGAAACACAAAGAAGTGGCGAAAGGGCCCAGTTAGTGACAGGAGGATGGGAAGACTGAGAACTAGGAAGGGGGCAGAACTTCCAGGTTTCTGAGTTCTAGAAAATTGAGATAGGGGACAATGGAAGAAGATCAGATAAAAAGCACTGGGCCCAAGTAATACAAAAGAAAGCAAGGGGCTTTCTTTAAGCATTGCAAATAGGATCATGGATAGGTGTAGTAGCCTTTTAGGCCACAGCTTAAACCTGAAGTCAACATTAACTGGGCCTTTAACATCTACATATGGTTTAAGACAAGCAGAACACAAGTAAATGTGCTAATGTTTAAGCTTCTTGACATGCCCACAGGTCTGCAAGCTTCATGAGGGTGGAAACCATGTCTGTCCATTTCCCTGTTTCCTGGAGGTTCTGGCACAGTGCCTGGCATAAAGGAGGTGTCCAATGAATAGCATGTGCTTTCAGTAGCATTTTTCAGAGGCCTCTTTACAACAACAGACTGGAAAAAAGGTATCATTCTCTCCCCCTTTACTGGTAGAAAAGATGCCCGTCACTCAAGGAAGGACTGAGTCTCCTGGATAATAGGAAGGAGTCATTGTACAGAAGTGTTTACCAATGGAAAGAGGCAGGGAAGCCACACAGCTTAGAGGATACATAGGTAAAATGCAACATAGGTAAAATGAAGGTATAGTGGTAATTCGAAAACCTCTCCCCAAAGTGAATCCACCATAGGAAAACAGAAGGATAATTTTTAAATCATTCATTGGCAATCTGAAGCTACTTCTAAATCGTAATTACTAAATGACATCGACATCTCTATATTGACTTGGTCTGTGGCTAAAGAAATCAACTGACAAGCTCCTATGATGTATGAATCTGTAGCAGGAAAGGAACCAAAAGTGCAATGACCCATAAGAATACTGAAGCAACTAACTCCAAATTAGGAAGTTACCCACAATGACCATGATAACCCATCTCCCAGGGACTATTTCACTTGAGAAGTTCCACGACTAAGAATACATCTCTACCTTTCCTAACCCCATTCTCAATTCATTCAAGAATTCTTTTTTTTTAGCAAGGTTAATCTGGAGTGGAATGTACTGTATCTGTCCTCAGGCCAAGAGGTGGCACTGAGTCTAACAGGTGTGAAAAAAGGTATCAATTTGGTGAGACTGATAGGCTTATAACCCATTATACTTAAAAGAAGGTTTTCAACACAAGCTATTTCAGAAATAATAAATCTTTCAACAGACTGTGTAGGACAATGTACTCCCAGGTTTGCGAGATCAAAACTGAACTCTTAATATCTGCTATCACAGAAGTTCATTAAATACTGCTCTATGGCACCCAAGGTTTGGTTTTAAGATGTGTGTTCATTTTCGTCCAAGAGACAGCTACAAGTATAGGCAGAATATGTGTCACAGTTGGCTTGCCTAGCGTATCCTGCATGAATAGTCAGCAAAAAAGATAAGACGTTTACAGATTTTAAAAGCCCACCAACAGCAATACATGAACTATAATGACAAGACAAAGGCTCACTCCAAAGGACATTCAACTTGATAAAGGTGTCACTATTCATAGTTACACTGCTACTGATATATTTTTCTCACAGAAGAATGTATTTAATACTTTCTTCAATTTTCCCTAGAAATGCATCTTTTCTAAATGACAGATAAAGTCCACCAAGAAATTTAAGACTGATTTTATTACCTTCACCATCACAATCCTCTATAAAAAGGCAACATTTCCAACATGAAAACATTTTAGCAAGCATAGTGTTAAAGTTGTATCTTTGCCACTGGGGGTAGAGGGGAGGATAGCAGGGACTAGAAATGGAAAAAGAATTTTTAAATCCCTCCTGCATTATCTACCAGATGTAAGTGAATAATAACTAATATGTCTGCAGCCTCAGCCTTAATCTTAAAACAAATGATAGCATTCAAATATAATATTTCATACATGCAGACTGATAACAGGTTTTTCCTTTCTTTATTTCTTGAAGATTCTGTGAACGACACGATAGAAAGTACAATGTATTTAATGAAAGGTTTCTAGGCTGATTTCCCTACAGGTTATTTTCTTTCTTTTCTCTGGAACCCACACAAGGGGTATACTGCAGGGACCAAGGGTATATATAAAAATAAACTATGAGCTAGTATCAGAGCTGATACCTTCTCCTACAGGGGCAAGTGAATTATTAGATCTGTGTCATGAGTGGGTTTTTTTAATATGCCATTGTTCCCACTTGAGCACATTAAATTTTCCATATCCACTTTTAAACCAATATAGCCTTTTTTTCCTTGTTCATAATGTTCTTGCTGTACATTAACAGGCAGAAAATCCAATAGCTTAAGTCATCATATAGTAGTTATATGTAAAGCTTAGTGGATGAAAACCTTTCGCATTTCCCCCTCTTTGAACTGTTACTATATAGAGCTGGCTAAAACCCCAGGAAAAAAATTATACCTTATGGGAAACTATACTAATTTTTTTTTGTCTTTTATGATTGACCACAGATTTATTCTGAACATCACACTTTTTTAAAAGTTTGTTATAACTCTGGTTCAACATCTTCTAGCCCAACAAATTGAAGGTGCTGGAATCTTTTGGTCTGGAAGATGTGTTTGCCAATTATTTTTGCACTAGTGCACATAAACAGGGAGGACTGGATCTTAGGTATGAGTTACACATTTCTGTACAAAATAATTGTATATTCTATGAAGACTGATTCTTTTTCTGGAGAAATATACAACAACACAAGGGAAATCTTGTACTAGCAGCATAACTGAAGTGGCAAGATACAATATTAGAAAAACAGAGCTACTTTCATTACTGTGATGCTGTGTATCAGAATGTCTCTCCTTAATGAACCTGTCTGCAATAAGACTCCGGGTGCAAAGAGGCTATTTAGGGAGACTATTGTGTCTATAGCGAGTCCTTCAAATATCTTCCCACCATTAGACATGCCGCATTGACCAATTCTGTCCTGATTGCTGCTCTTTTTACTATCAAGGGACATTCTTGCCGAGACAGACGGATGTATCAGACATTGCAGTTCATAAAATGTTTACACTGTACACACACACAAAAGGGGATGAGCTACTGAGCTCCAGATCACACAGTGAGTTGAATGTGGCAGTGTCATATGAAGGCTTATGACTTTCCAATATCAATGAAAGGATTTGGGTTAAACTTTGCTCATCCTGCCTGTCTGTCATTCTCAACAAAAAGCCTCCCTCTCCCTCCACTTTCAATATATATGCCCAAGCCCATTGCTCACATGGGAACACTTCAGGTAAATGCTTTTGTGTCACAAGTTTTCTTATTCTTTTGAGATCTTTCTCCTAATTGCTGACAAGAAAAGAGGACACATGTCATGCTATCAAGAAAGGGTAAGGGAAAGTACAATAATAATAAGAAAAGAATAGTCCAAAAGACTTCCTAAATAGATTCCATCTCACAGTGACAGCCTCTGAAAACAAGGGACTTGTCCCTAAAATAACTGAAAGCATTTCTGGCTAGATCAGCACACTTTTTACCAACTCTAAACATGAATCTGAGGTGCTTGGAGGAAAGTTTCCTTTCATCTTACTCTGTATATGTTCTTATCAGCTGCTGGGTGTTGCTTTAGCCTCAAGCCAAATAATCCTCTTAAAAAGCCCTTTTCCTCTTATGGGGTGGCAGGGGGGAGACAGAGTCTCTTTCTGTCACCCTCAGTACAGTGCTGTGGCGTCATAGCTCACTACAACCTCAGACTCTTGGGCTCCCAAGTAGTTAGAATTACAAGTGAGCCCCACATCACCTGGCTGGGGTTTTTTTGGTTTTTTTTTTTTTTTTTTTTTTGATGAAGACTCATGCTCAGACAAGTCTCGAACTCCTGAGCTCAAGCAATCCTTCTGCCTTAACTTCCCAGAGTGCTAGGATTACAGGTGTGTGCCACCATGTCTTGCAAGAGATGGGGTCTTGCTCTTGCCCAGGCTGGAACTTCTGAGCTCAAGGGATCCCCCTGCCTTGACCTCCCACAGTGCTAAGATTACAGGCATGAGCCACGAGCCAGGGGCAGCCCTCTTCTGTTTTCTCTAACAGTATATACTTTATATTCAAATACAAATAATGTGCTTGCCAGTCAGCTGCAGGTTTTTTATCCCTTCCATCCCAGTTGTCAAATAGAAAGAACTTCAAAGGTCTAAATTGCCAGTAAGCTAACAAGTACAACTGCTACTAGTTATATCTGTTAAGGAATCACAGGAAGTTCACACTGAGCTGAATGTGGATCAAATAAACCAAATACATCCAACGACAGTCTCAATTCCCGTTATTTTTAAATTTCTGTCACTTCCTTTTTCTGGGCTCAATCTTACATTCTAGCAGACCTAATACATAGACCATTCCCTGTTCTGTGGCTCTAATTTCCAAAGCCATTTAAAATATGTATATTTCAGGCGGTGCCCATAGCTCAGTTGGCAGGACACTGGCCACATATACAAAGGGTGGCAGATTCGAACCCGGCCCTGGCCAGCTAAAAACAACAATGCAACTGCAACAACAACAAAAATAGCTGGGCATGTGGTGGGCTTTGTTTAAGTCCCAGTTACTTGGGAGGCTGAAGCAAGAGAATCACTTAAGCCCAAGAGTTTGAGTTTGCTGTGAGCTGTGATGCCACAGCACTCTACCCAGGGCAACATCTTGAAACTCTGTCTCAAAAACTAATAATAAAAATAAAATAAAATAAAATAAAATAAGATAAGTGTATTTCAATGTTTATTTCCTCATCCAAGTTTTAAATCTCCACAATAAAACTATATATTAATGCCTCTATTAAAATTTCTTTACATATTGATTAAAAACTTATGAGCATTTGTTAATCAAGATATTTGCAATACTGCAAACCTGTTTAAACATATTGAGTATCTGCCTGAAGATTTAGGAGCTGCAGTGATTCACAACCTTCCTAATGCCTCCTAACGCTGAGACCCTTTAATACAGTTCCTCATGTTGTGGCGACCCCCCAACTATAAAATTATTTTCGTTGCTACTTCATAACTATAATTTTGCTACTGTTATGAATCATAATGTAAATATCTGATATGCAGGATGTATTTTCATTGTTATAAAGGGGTCGCGACCCCTCAAAGGGGTTGAGAACTGCTGAGATAGAGGGACAGGTCTATAGAGATCTGGTGGCAATCATCCTTTTGCTACACAAAAAACAGTACGTGATTTAAGGAAACTTGTCATAGGCCAAACAATCAAGGACCCTAAATCAGGCCTCTGAACACTTTTTCTACTTATAGAAAGTCTGTAGCTCTATATTCAGTGACCCTACTATATGTTTCAATAAAGGTTTTTGTTTTTTAAACAAGTGCAAGATCTAATAAAATATGCTCAGTTATATTTGCCATGTCCTATAGTAAAGAAGAAAAAGAGATAATTACAAAGAATACAGATAATCAAAAAATTATTTGTGGTCCTTTAGAACAGTTATTTTCAAAGCATGATTTCAGGAACAGTAGCATCAATAGCACCTACAACTTGGGAGAAATGCCAATTCCTCAGAGTCTAGCCTGAATCTATGCAATCTGCAGACCTAAGTTCCAGCAACCTGTGATTACACAAGACATGCAAGTGATTCTGATGCATGCTCAAGTTTAATAACCAGAGCTTTAGAATATACAGTGTTATTTACTATACATCATATTAAAATTATTTTAAATGGCCAATGCTCCTTAAGGATATAATCAACTGGCAGCTATAGGCCAGAAAACAAACACAAAGGAAGAAAAAAAAGAGACTGGATTTTTTAAAAACGTCAGATATATCTCAACTTAGGGCAATAGACAATTATAAAGATATGTCTTTTAATTGGACTGCACAATACAAATCATTCCACTAATCCTTTTATTGGGAAGAATGCAAGCACTTTCTTTCAGAATAAGTAATACAATTCATGTGATTTCAAATTAGAGGTGATGTGGTAGAAAATATAATGGAAACAAATTAATGAGCTTAATCACAAGCTCAATGGAAAGAAACACTAACCAATATGAAGGCCTAATTATATAAATGTTAAAGCTCAGCTAGGACAGCCGTGGGGAGGGGGGGAGGGGCGCAGATAAAGGCAAGATAAGGAGTCTTTGCCAAGGTAAGTGGAGGTGGGACTATGAAGAGCTTAGAAAGCCAGCACCTGACTAAAACAAGAAAGTGAGGAGAGAAAGTGGGACTTTCTACCACATGTGTTGTAAAACAAAGGACCTACGAAAAGTAAGAGAACAAGTTTGAACTGAATCTGTCACTATACCTTAGAGAAAGTATTTCATGAGAACTGCTACTCAGTAGGTAAAAAGTATGGCAGAATCACTCACACAAAAATCAAAGCAACACTATTTATAATAAGTTGGATACAAAAAGAGAACCTTATGGCAATAATTATGAGACTTCTATACATGGAATTCTATGAGGCCACAAAAAATAATATACACCCATTACTGAACACTCCAACATCTACATTGGCAAGTAGAAAAAAGAAATTAAGCAAAACACATACTATAACCCAATTTCTATTGCAAAAACCATGCTAACATACATATGTGTGTATACATAGAACAAAAGTCTAGAAAACGATAAACTACAAGGGCTGTAGCAAGTGTTGGATTACAACTGAATTTTATTTTCTCTATATTCTTTTTCTCTACTTTCTGAATTTTTTTGCTTTATAAATGAAAAACAATTACACTCATAATGAGGAAATAATAAAGATACATTCATTTTTTTTTTTTTTTTTAAGGAATAGATGATACTTTCTCTACTGGCGGGGACCCAAGGGAGTACTGCCCAGGGGCAGAGTATTAAAGCAATGATAAAATTCCAGAGACTTCATGAAAACAGCATTCAAAGATAAAGATACAGACTTTGGAAGAAAACAAACCCTAATCTGTGGGCAGTCATCATAATGTACATATCCTCTTTTCAGCCAAAAATACCCCACAAAAAAGTAACATCATCTACCTAACCCACTACATTTAAAATAACCCAAATAATGAGAAATATAAAGGACATAGTTTACTAACCGCATACAGTGTATCAGACACTGTCACATGATATTTCATCTATGACAATTTGCAAGGTATCATCTGTATTTTACAGGTAAGAGGCACAAAGAGAACAAACACATTTCCGTAGGACAGTGGACCCTAGAGTTCATGCCTGGTTCACTTCCAAGTCTGAGCTCTTTCCTCTACACCAGGCTCCAAAAGAGATCCTTAGCACATAGTTTTTTATTGCTGTTGTTTTTGGTTTTTGAAACAGAGTCTCGCATTGTCACCCCAGCTAAAGTACAGAGGTATCATTATAGCTCACTGCAACCTCAAACTCCTTGGCTCAAGCGATCAATCCTCCTGCCTCACTCAGCCTCCCAAATACTGATACTACAGTCACATGCCACTATCAGACCTGGCTAATATTTCTTTCTGTTTTTGTTTGTTTGTTTGTTTGTTTTTTATATAGAGATGTAACCTTGCTCTTGTTCAGGTTACTCTCAAACTCCTGGACTCAAATGATCCTCCAGCCTTGGCCTCTCAAAGTGCTAGGATTTTATAGGAACACACCACCATGCTTGGCTTAACACATAGTTTTAAAGGGATATAAAGTGAAATGGGATGCCCATACAACTTCAGAAAGGGCCCCCATTACCCTCTGTTACAGAAAACAAATGTTACAGAAGATATGAAGAAGGGAAAGGGCAGTTAGAACCCAATGTGATGCAGTCTTACAGGCTATGTTAAGGGCTTCTGACCCCTAAAGGAATTTTTCTTTTTTGCAGGGTAGAACTTTGGGTAGAGTGCTGTGGTAGAGAACCCAAAGGTACTCACTTTGGGTAGAGTGCTGTGGTAGAGTACCCAAAGGTACTCACTTTGGGTAGAGTGCTGTGGTGTCACAGCTCACAGCAATCTCAAACTCACAGGTTCAAGTGATTTTCCTTCCTCAGCTTCCCAAGTAGCTAGAAATAAAAGTCCCAGCCACAATGCGCCCAGGTATTTTTTTATGGGTCTCTCTCTTGCTCAGGCCGATCTCCAACTCATGAGCTCAAGCAATCCACCCACTTTAGCCTTCCAGAGTGCTAGGATTACAGGTGCACTGGCCCTAGAAATTGTATTTTTAAAAATGTTCCTTCAGCCTCCTTGGGGATCATAGTGGTGATGCAATGATCAAACAAAAGATATTGATTAGACAGTTACTAGAGATATGGAGAAAACAGATATAAGAAGTATTCAAGAAGTAAAACTGAGAAGACCTACTGACTGATGTGATATTCTCTTAAGTCCAACAACCATCTGAACTTAATTCTAAACATATTTATATACATCTTCAACATTAACAATATTTGAAGGCATCTCCAACTTCAGGTCTTGCAACTTCAGTTCTTTCTTAGTTTTTGCCTTTTTAGAGCACATCTATCCAAATTTATTTAGATAATTAAAAGTATTTGATTCACAAATGGATAGATTAAAAAATATGATATATCCATACAATGAAATATTAGGCAAAACAAAGGGATGAAATATTGATATATAATATGGATAAAGCTTGAAAATATCAAAGTGAAAGAAACCTGTCACAAAATACCAAATATAGTATCATTCCATTTGTATGAAATATCCAAATTGACAAATCCACAAAGAAAAAGAATAGTGGCTGCCTATGCTAGAGGAATGGTTTCTTTTTGAAGCAATAAAAATGTTCTAAAGTTGACTGTATAATCCTAGCACTCTGGGTGGTTGAGGCGGGTAGATTGCCTGAGCTCAGGAGTTGCAGACCAGCCTGAGCCAGAGTGAGACCCCATCTCTCAAAAAACAGCTGGGCATTGTAGCGGTTACCTATAGTCCCAGCTATGAGGCAAGAGAATTGCTTTAGCCCAAGAGTTTGAGGTTGCTGTGAGCTGTGACACCAAAGCACTCTACCGAGGATGACAAAGTGAGGCTTGTGTCTCAAAAAAAAGTAGATTGTAGTAATGGTTGGACATTATGTGAATATACTAAAATTCACTAAAACTAATAAAAACACTTTAGGTGAATTGTACAGGAAAAATTGTATCAAAATAACGTTTTTTAAAAAAGTATTTGGGTTTTTTTTTTTCGGATTCTTATTGAATAGGATGTACTATGTATAGGCACCAAGTAAGGTAGGTAGACACAGGAGGAACAGATGACAGGACTTCAGCCCTAAAAGAACACAACATCTACAAGAACTAACCCCCATAAACCAAGTGGTTTCTAGTATTAGGTTTGTCTACCTGGTTCTGTGGGAAACAACTGTAAGACACAGTTCCATGTTTCTTGTGATTCTTAATTCCATTGAGGTATTTACCTACAAACAGATATATTCCAAGTCACTAATCAAAAAGGTTACTTAATCATGTACTTAACATTCTCTATAGCAGATATAATTCCTCTGTTTTAAAAAGAAAAATCCCTGGATAAAACACTTTTAGAGATACATGAGCACTCTAAAAAAAAAAAAAATCAGATATTAAGAGTTTTGCATTTTTATCTATGTATAACAACACGAGCTGTCAGTTAATGTCCAGCTGCACAAATCTCGTTCATCTTATGCTTTTACTTGAACATGTGTTACAGAGATCCATTTTCAAATCTGCTTTACAAGATGAAGATCTGTCTGTGCTGGACTGATACTTAGTATTAGAGGGGGATGGGGAAAGAGAGGCAAACAATGTATACATCTCTACAAAAAGAAGCAAGGCCACAGAAGAGACGCCATACCTTTTTATTGCCTTAAGGAAATAATGAGAATTAAATGTCTAAATATAAACACATTCATGGCAGCAATTTTTAAAATAGCAAGAAGTCAGAAACAACTTACTTTTCTAATAATAAGGGGCTGTATACACAAATAATAGTTCATGTTAGAATACTATACAGCCATTACAATTTCTATTTTACAAGTGCCCCTATGATATGAAAGTAATGAGCTTTTTAAAGTATAAAATATCAGTTATGAAATAGCATATCTGATATCTCAATTTTATAAAACCAAAAATGCAAAGGAGAAAATTTGAAATGAAGTTACTAAATGACAAGATTATTTATATAATATGGTTATGATTTTTTAATTTTTGTTGGGTTTGTGTAATTCAATTTTTCTAAAATAAACTGAGTATTTTGGGGGGAGGGAGTTTGTAATTTGTAGTCATTCTCATCATCTCATCAAGTAAAACACAGAGGAAAAAATTTCTGATCCAAAATGAGAGTTCTAGTTTTCTCAAGTTTTGTTTTTTTATTTTATTTTTATTTTTATTTTGCAGTTTCGACCAGGGCCTGGATTGAACCCGCCACCCCCGGTGTACGGAGCCAGTGCCCTATTCCTTGAGCCACAGGTGTTGCCCATTCTCAAGTTTTAATTTAGTGGTCTTCTAATGAGTTTTTCTATTTATTCTGGGCTTTTACCAGTGCTGTTTCTTGTACCAGGAACATGTGCAGCCACTCTTCCTGAACCCTTCACTTTTCCTATGTGCCAATAGAAGTCTGGCTTACAAATGCTCCACAACATTTACCGTCATTCATGGAACTGTGGTTACCTAGTTTCATAGTGTCCTCCCTTACCAGATTCTAAGACACTTTGAGGGCCAAAAGTATTTCTATTGTACTCACCTTAACCATTATAGTTCCTAGCACATAGTAAGGACTTGATAAAATATTTTTCAAAAAAAAACATGAATTAATATATTAACAAATGAATGAATAGTAAATAGTCTACCTTAGAGGCTATGCATGCGCAATTCTTAGCAGCATTTACCTTGAGGTAAACCAGGGGTACGTGTTGTATGTAATAAAAACATCAGAGTGTAATCATTCAGTACTTTAAGCAAAAGACAGGTCTTACGTTGCTCCTGTTTTCAGAGTTCAAAAATCTAAAAGCATGACTCTAGTAGAAAGTTAAATATATCCAACGGCAGGGTATTAAATACGTTAGTTAATGTCTTAAATACACCACTTGCAAATAAACAGAAGTAATGTGCAATTAAGGGAGACAATTAAAATAGATTATACCATATTTCATGAACTTGGTTACCAAAGATCAGATTCAGATGTTGCTTTTCATTCTTTAGCTTTGAAAAGTAAATAAAACATTTCTGCACACTGCTCACCATAAATCTTAACTTACCATTCAAATTTAATCTAAACACAAATATAACCCTAAAACCTCCTCCAGTCCCACAAATACTCAGACAACCAAAATCTGATTTCCAGGACAGCAATTTTGCTTCACAACATTTACGCTAAAGAGATAAATTATGCAAATCACAATGTTTTATGCTTATGTAATAGCTAAGTTTATTCTTCACAAGTCTACAAATTTACCCAAAGCTCAAGTTGTCTAATGAAATAATTTTACTATTTAGCACAGTTTTATTATTGATTTCGATTTAAGATTTAGGAAGAGCTGATAAAAGCTCTTGCACTGCTCCATATTATTTACTTAGCACTTGATGACAGTATCTATACAATAAACTCAAGTTAAAAATTAACTCACAAATTAAATGTCCACTTTATTGGACCAGTACTATACTTACCTTCCTTCCATGCTATCTAGAAATGTTAAAAAAAAGTAATTTAAATGTAATGTCAAGGCCATGTTTAAACTAGATCACTCATCACTAATCTTAGGAGACAACCTAATTAAATGCAAGTACATTGGTAAATTTTCCAATACAAGTTTTTTAATTCTTTTGAATTTTTAAAAGTTGTTCTGATACATACATTAAAATGTTGAAAGGTTTTTTTTTAAAGAATTAAAAATTTTAAACAAAGTGATGGGCAACACCTCAAGTAACAGGAGAATAACATCCAATTTTCTTTTTCTTTTAGCAGAAATTCAAAACTTTTGGTTAAAACACACAAAAAATCTAATTCAAGGAATGGAGGAAAGCATCACATAAATAAGACACAAACATGACCATCTTTTTAGTCCAAGAAATTTCACTGCCACACTGTTATAACATTGGAAATTCTAGGAGCACAGCCCAGTTATGGAGTTGCTCACAGTGTGGTAGGGAAGACGGTATGTAAACAGATAATTAGGGTTCCGTGTGTTCAGTGGATGCTTCCCTTAGGTCTTTGCAGTAGTTTCTGGTGTGACTTTTTTTCACTGAGTACTTACTTGGGCACCTACCACTACTAAAAATAAATAAGACAAAGTACTTTCAAGAATTTTTAAATCTAGTTTGGAACACTATACAAATGTACAAATAACTGTCCCACAGGGGACAAAGCAGTAAGTGCCTTAACACAAAGACTATAAAATAAGAGAAACAAGGCCCAGGACACAGTATCTAAAAAGTGTCGGAGATAGATGGAGGAAGAAGGGTAAGCTGGCCTATCATCAAGGAGAGCACTTACACAGAACAAGAGCTTAGTTTAGACTCAGTCTGCAGTAAGTCGAGTTTTGGGGCCGAGCAGTGACAAAACAGATGTTTGGAAAAGTCTTCAACCCCAACGGGTATAGGGCCCTAGAGAGAGCTCGACGGTGAAATGACAACAACCTGCAGTAGGACAGTGAGAACAAAAAAGAGTAAAAAAGAGACACAAACTTTATAAACCACCCTTTCCCCTCCAAGTACATAGAAATCATAATGAGACTTTTTTTTTAATGAAGGGACAATTTCAGGAGACAAAGCAAAGTAAAACAACCTACTGAGACTGGGCACAGTGACTCAGGCCTATAATCCTAGCATTCTGGCAGGCCAAGGCAAAAGAACCCCATGAGCTTAGGAGCTGCAGACCAGTTTGAGTATAATCAAGACCCTGTCTTTACTAAAAATAGAAAAATTACCCAGGTGTTGTGGCAGGCACCTGCAATCCCAGCTATTCAGGAGGCTAAGGCAGGAGGATCACCTGAACCTAGGAGTTTGAGGTTGCTGTGAGCTAGGCTGATGCCAAGCCATACTAGCCTAGGCGACAGAGTGAGACTCTATCTCAAAAAATGAATAAATAAATCTACTTAAAGGAATCAGCTAAGTATGGGAGTAGAAGAAACAGGAAGAAGATGATCATTCAAGTTTTTTAGCCTGTAAGTCTAGGAGAACAACGGACATTTCTAGACGCTGGTGAAAGTTTCTCTGTATGTGCTTATACTACAAAGTATTTCAGAGACAGCTTCCAGTATGTTTTTTGGGAAGGTATTTGTACTTTATAGAAAGAACTAGAACCTTAAGCCCACCTGTGCTAAACCCAACTCCCTGTTAGGTAAGACTGTCTGTGTCCATACTTAAGCTCCCATTGCAATCCAAGACTAGACTGCCCAGTCTTAAAGTATCCCACTGGCAAGATTTCTGTCAGGGCCTTCACCTCCTATTTGACACGATGGATGAGCAGCTGTTCTACCTTTCACAGAGGCTGGAATTGTAAGAAATTTTACCACAACCAGAAGGCACTAGGCCACAGAGAGAGTAAGTGATCAGGTGACTACTTAAGCTGATGGAAGTTCTTGCTATGTGCAGTAGAATCTCCATAGTTGGCCACCTCCCTGCAATGATCACCACATTAAGTTGACCTAATTTCCATAGATTAGATGTGCACCACATATGCTCCATGAAAGTTCCTTCTGTTGACCACCTCTGTATTTTCACAAGTTTTTACAGTCCCTTGGGTAGTCAACTTACAAAGGTTCTACTGTATTTCTTAAAGGGACTATTCAAATGCAAGTTTGGTTAAGGCCTAAAGTTTGTACATTTTGGGGGACCCTCTTTAAGAAACAGCATGCAGGCAGCGTACATAGCTCAGTGGGTAGCGTGCTAGCCATGTACACCAAGGCTGGCAGGTTCGAACCCAGCCCAGGCCAGCTGGACAACAATGACAACTGCAACAAAAAAATAGGCAGGCGTTGTGGTGGGCATCTATAGTCCCAGCTACTTGGAAGACTGAGGCAAGAGAATCACTTAAGCCCAAGAGTTTGAGGTTGCTATGAGCTGTGATGCCATGGCATTCTACCCAGGGCGACATAGTGAGACTCTCTCAAAAAAAAAAAAAAAAAGAAAGAAAGAAAGAAAGGAACAACACGCAAGAATATATGCAAACTTTATAAAAACAAATGACCATGTGAACACACTGCTGAGACCCTTCCTAGGACCTTAAAGGAAAATCCACCTCTAGGTACTCAAGGTATATACAATATTTAGAAGAGCAGTCAGTCCTAAAGCTCAATGAAACCTCTCATGAAACTGAAAGGAACGTGGCAATCTCAGGAATCACAGACACCTTCCCTTTTAAGAGCAAGAAGTCAACTTTCCTGAACAGCACCAAAAGAGTTAAAATCGCCCAAGAAAATCCAGGAAGAAAGAGTTGAGTGGCTTAGACTGGCTGATTACTCTCCTAAGCATCTTATTTGACAGGAATAAAATACAAAGAAAGTGTGTGCCAGTTTTTACAGAAAACATATGGGAACTTACCTGGGGAAATTTGTTTTCTCTTACTAAACAAGGAGTCTTTTCAGATATTTTGAGTTGAAATTAAGAAGGACATTCTTAATTATAGAAAATGTGGAGAAAAAGTAAGCCACTGGAAAATGGTGACCATGATACATTAACATTCAACTTCATTCTGAGGTAGGTGGAGGAAGACTAGAACAGGACTCACATTTGTATATACAAAGACCCAGTACAGAAGGAAGAGAGGAGAAAAAAAATCAGTCTCTTTACCTGAATAAACTTACATACATGAGAGACTCTTGCAAAAGAAAGATTAACAAATATTAAAGACAGGCGGTGATTCCCGAGGCAGGAAGATTGCTTTATCTCAAAAGTTCAAGACCAGCCTGAATAATAGTGAGACCTCCCCTTCTCCACTAAAATAAGAAAAATAGCCATTTTATAGTGGGCACCAATAGTACCAGTTACTTGGGAGGCTGATACAAGAGGGTTGCCTGAACCCAGCAGTTTGAGGTTGCTGTGAAGTAGGCTGATGCCAGGGCACATAAGCCCAGGCGATGGAGACTCTGTGTAAAAGAAAAAAAAAAAAAAATTAAAGTAATTAATTAATTCCCCCCCCCCCCCTCAGAATAAAGTTACAAGAAATAGGAAATGTAAACTGGTAAAGCAAAACAGAAAACTCTCTTTTCTGTTCCAAATACTCAGGGTTCCATGAGAATGAATGCTTGGGGCAAATAAACTTCAGAACCCCCTCTCTAGCTCTGAATCTCATCAACAGAGGAGATGCCCTGCACCAAATGTGGGGGTTGAGCTGTGGTGGGGACCCAAAGGATAACTGTGGCATAGTGGGACAGAAGGATCAAAACCACAAAGATGAGCACCCCCAAAGGAAGGTCTTTGCTCTATAGCACAATAACCCCCACCTGCAACAGACCCCTTCTGTTCCCCCCTCTTTAAACTCAACTCCCATCCAGCTGGTCGGGCAGTTTCTCCGCTCTCCTACTTCTTAGTAGGAAGAGACTGGAAAAAGCAAAAAATCTGACATTTAGTGATTAAACAGGACAGGCTAGAGAAGAGCAACAGTGATTCCAGGCTCCCTTGAAAATAATAAATGGCAGAAGGGACAGGAAAAGAGCCAATTAGTACATTCCCAAGCAAGAGAGAGCTGAGGCCAAAGACAAAAAAGGAATTAAAACACCAATTTTGCCAGTCTGCCTACTACAGTAACATCTCTCCTCCCTGATATGAAACTCTTCTCCCTGACAAGCAACCAAGACAAAAGAAATAAGGCTTCTAAGAGTCGCAAGAGCCCAGGGCAGGGAGAAACCAGCTGCCTCCAACATCTGTGATCCTGAGTGAAGCATCTCAGCGCCCTCTCTAGACTTCACCCCTCTTAACTGTAAAATGAAGGACCAGGAAACTAACTTCTGATGTTTGCATTCTAGAACTCTAAATAAGTACACCAAAGAACATGGGCTCTGGAGACATAATGCCTGGGCCTACATTCCAGCTCTGCCAGAACTAGCTTTCCTGACTTGGTCATATTACTTGTCCTCTTTGTGCCTCAGTCTCCCACTTAGAAGAGGGGAGACTACTCTTTGCCTTATGGTGCTATCCTGAGGATGAAATCCAATGTTAGCTGTCAATATGTTAATGAGCTTATTTTTATTTTGTACCTTTTGACTATAGACATTTGTGTGGTAAATAATCTTTCCCTGAAAAGTTCCTCCTAGGAGAAGCACTACTCTGTGGGTGTGTCCCAGAGTGTGTCTCCTCCTAGGCCAGAGGCAGACAATGTTAATCAAGCATAGAACTCTCCCCTTACCCTGGATGCAACTTCAGAACCCCCACTGACTCAGGCCTTGAACAAAAGATGAGTCAGCACATCCTAAACATGACTCCGTAACCAAGCAAACCATAGCTTCTCTGAGACATTTATTCTATATCATCTAGGGAAAACTAATGGGTAACCACAGATGAACAATGAACGGAGTTAGCTGAAACTACACAGAGCTCACTCCTCTTAAAAGTGACAACTTTGATTCAGTGATAGTCTATATAGTTCGAAGCAAGGCCTTGGGAGCAAATTCTTGTGGTGATGTGGTGGGATGAAGAAAAGCTGGAGGTAAGCTTCCTTTTCCTTTTTCCCCAGCAAATGTGACTCAGGAAAAGATGAGAATAAGGAAGGAGACGGGCAACTCCTTCACATGCCCTATATATACCCTGCTTGGCTTCCCCACAGGGTAGTCCCACGCTCCTCAGGCTCAACACTGTACCGCAAAGGGCCTTCTCTTTCCCACCTGTTGTTACTTCTATAGTCCCTACCTTAGGTAAGACCAATTCCACTTCCTAAAGCCCCTCCCCTATTCCCTGGCTGAATCACAAGAAAAGCCCCTAGTCCTGCTCCTCTCTAATCCTTCCTCCAATCAAATCTCACAGATAATTCTGCTTAAAACCCAAAGGTTCATACATGCAAAAACATGGATGAATCTCAAAGGTATTAAGTGAAAGGCACAGACTTAAAAGATTACACACTGTATGACTCCATTTCTATGACACTGTAGAAAAGGCAAAACTATAGGGGCAGAAAACAAATCAGTGGTTGCTGGGTGCAGGGTTAGTTACCGAGGAGCACTGTAGGGGCTGGTGTAAATGTTCTTCATCTTGATTGTGGTGTTGGTTGTAGGACTTCTGGGTCAATTTTACTGTTCATAAATTACACCTTAATTTAAAAGAATTAAGGAAATAAAAAGAAACCCTATGGACTCTCTTCCCCATTGCCTACAAGTTGTGTGGCATTCCTGATCTGACTCCCGTCCTGCTCCACAACACTCTACAACACTCAACCTCTCAAAATGTCTGCGTTCTCCATGCAGAACTTCCTGCCACTGCCTCCCTCTTCAACACAGCTTTTCCAAATTAACTCCTATGTCCTCCAGGCTGTCTCCAAGCTGCTTTTCCCACCTCTCATACTCTCAGGCCATGTTAGATGTTCTTCACCTTGGCTCTTATAATGCCTAGTTTCCTTATCTTATGTATTACACACATTACAGGCATGTGTTACAGTGTAATGGTCTTGTCTCTCATCAATCAACTGACATGCAAATTCTCTAAGAAAAAGGACTACTTTTTATTCACATGTGTGTATCGGCAGTCCCAGGGTTATACAGGAGATAGGTTCTGTAGGTCTGTTCCTAAACTTAATTTGCATGTAAGGTGGAACAGGTACATTTACCTATTAACAAATGATAACTTCTGTTCATAAGTGCAAGTTTATGTAAGTCTGATGTACCTCAAGGACTGCCTGTATGCACCCTGGAACATGGCAGATGCTCAATAAATCTATGTTGAAATAAATGTTTCATAAAGCCAGGTTTTGCCTGTCTACTTCATTACTGTATCCCACCACTGACAAGAGTGCCTACTTGGCTTGATAAATTTAAGTAGCCCTCACTTTGCATGATAATGCAACAACATGTAAGTGATCCTGCAATCTGAAACTATGCAAAAATGGTCTTACTAACCAACAGGAATATGATTTTCTATGACCTTTAAATTTTTTCGTCAAAAGATAAACAACTGCCTATCTGTCATAACTGTATAGGAAAATGAGAAAAAGTGAAACACTTATTTAGTACTGTAATTTGTTGTGTTATTTCCTTAGCTGTGCAGAAGCTTTTTAATTTAAAACATAAAGTCTTGACAATCAAAGTGTTTTGTTTATAGAAAAAAGTATGGATAGTAGTTGGAACAGGGCTGCCTCCTCACTGTGGAACTCATGACTCTGACTGAGCATTTTTCCTTTGCCTTGGTGGACTGGCATACTTCTAAATTTGGATTAGCTTCCAGCATTTTTATACTCCATGTTTTCATGGCTGTACAATATCACATATCTCTGAACATTCTCTTTTTTGCCAGTATCCTTTTCTCTGTTACACCTTCATCCTTTTAATAGCAAACACTTTCCTAATTGACGTCAATAAGATAATTAACCTTCATTAAGTGCCCCATCTCCATGTATACATTTCTAGAATTAAGAAAATAAATTAAGGCAAAGCTGATACTCTCTCAATCAACTGTTTTTTGGTTTGTTTGTTTTTTTTTTTTAACCCTATTTACAATAAGTTCAAATTTCCCTTCTAATTTTAACACTTTTCATTTCTTTGATGCACTTTGATCATGGTTTTATCACCGGGAGACAGGAGGCAACACAACTACACGTGTTGCTATCTGTTCATGAACTAAACAAGAGAAAAGCTAGTGTCTGGTATTTTGTACAACTACCCACAGTCCATATAACATAACTAAAATTAGGACTCTGTTGTTGAGGGACTGGTGTGATTTAATTAACCACATAACTGAAAATTGTATATACCAGAATTATGTAAAGTGATAAATATCTGTGTAAAATAAAAATAAGCAATTTTAGAATGAATGAACTGGTTCACCACTGGGCTAGATTTAAGAAATAGGAATTGATGTCCTTCCCATTATACTTTCTGGCTGATAACATGACAGAATTAGGTCTACGCCCTAAAGACCCAATTCACAGACAAGTATAACAGATTAGAGGAGAAATCTAGATTACAATTACAATTCCGTTATTAGTAACAAAGTTACTGACACTGTGTTTCTATGACTTGCCCTATTAAATGCTACCTACTTTACAGGGTGGTTGTGAAGAACAAAGGAGCAACATATAAAAAATCATTTTTAAAAATTCATCTAGCTATCATCCCATCAACTATGTACCAGGAGCTACTGTAAGAGCTTTTCAGAAAGAAAGAAGACATGGTCATTGAAAAGGATATAATATTGACTCCTGGAGTTGGGCAAACATAATTGACTATGACTCAACATCATAACCAGTTAGTTCTTCTGGGATTTTTAGGATTCTCAAAAAAAAAAAAAAAAAAACAAGGCTGCATGATGTCCAGAGATTCAAGGAGTTAGAAATACCAATTCTAGACTGCAGAAGGAGCCAAAAGAGTAGAGGGTGAAAGTTCAAATATACTCCAATTATTTTATTCTAGTGAGTAGAAGCATGAATATAAAAAGAGAACCAACTAAGAAATAAAATTTACTTTCAAGAGTAGGGAAAATTGTATTTATCATAAGTGTCTAAAAAGCAAAAGTGCCATAAAACAAGGTATGTAGAGCAAAATAATTTCATTGACATTTTCAGTACCACTGACCATGAAAGTTAATAGCACTATTTGCTGAGGTCTGATTTCACAAGGAATTCCATATGGAACAGGACCGTGAGAGCCTAATAGGGATGAATGATACAAAAGCAAAGGGATTAGTTAACTAAAATAAGTGGATTCCTTTCCAAATATAATCTACTCATAAGGACACATTCAGAACATTTGTATCTCATTAGGGGTATTAAGTGAGAAAAGATTCTCAATATCAAACAGTCTTAATTATAATTCATCTTAGGAAATAAAGTGAGTTCTCATAACTAAAAGGGAAAATATACTGCAGGAAACAGCTTTAATACAGTAACAAGACTATCAACAAAGTCAAACACCCAACAAAACTAATAGCCCAAAGAATACTGTTAAAACCAAATAACTGTTTTAATACAATGTTTTTTTAGTCTGTTTCTCAACATTTTCTCTTATTATCTACCATAACAATACAAAGTAAAAATAAGTTGGCTAAGCAAAGAGCAACCAATTATAAACCACAAAAAAAAATTAAATTAATATAAACCAAACACAAAAGTGTTTGTCCCATCACACCTTCCGCTAAGGCACTGCCAGCAGCAAAAATGAGATGGTCAAGGAGATGACTTCATGGGCCCCTGAACATTTTCTTTGGAAAAAGGTCAGTTCTACTTGTCAATCCCACCAAAAAGGGGTACTTGCCTTTCACATCTTGAATTAGAAAATTCTTTAAAGAATATACCATGGATTGTGTGACTTAGTTATAGGTTATAAAACCAGAAATCAGAGGTGGCACCTGGTGCTAGGTATCACTGTCACAGGCTCAGCCCTTCTAGCTGCAGGGTGTGGTCCTGACACTGGCCAGGATGGCCCACTGTCTCTTTGGGCAGACAGCCACATTCCAGAGGGGAAATTCTCACTAGGCTCATAGCAGACTTCCTGTCACAAATTATTGGCCAGCACTCAGTCATGTGCCTGCTTGTAGATAAGTCAATTGCCAAGGGGAATGCAATTATCATGACTAAGTTTTCCTTTTTTCATATTCATCATGAAATTATTTCTTATCCATCTCACTGAAATCAAGGGCTTTCCTCTTCTCCCCAGTGGGAAGAGAGATGGAATGACATCAGTATTTTCAGAGTAGGTATGGGAAGAGAGATGGAATGACATCAGTATTTTCAGAGTTGGTATCAGTATTTGCATCAATTTTTTTTTTTTTTTTTTTTTTTTTTTTTTTTGCAGTTTCTGGCCAGGGCTGGGTTTGAACCCGCCACCTCCAGCATACAGGGTCGGCACCCTACCCCTTTGAGCCACAGGTGCCGCCCTATATCAATTTTTTTTTTTCATTAAATCATAGCTGTGTACATTAATGTGATCATGGGGCACCATACACTAGTTTCATAGACCGTTTGATACATTTTCATCACTCTGGTTAACATAGCCTTCCAGGAATTTTCTTAGTTATTTTGCTAAGACATTTACATTCCACATTTACTAAATTTCACATATACCCTTGTAAGATGCACTGCAGGTGTAATCCCACCAATCCCCCTCCCTCTGCCCACTTCCCTCCCCTCCCTTTCCCCCTTCCCCATATTCTTAGGTTGTAACTGGGTTATAGCTTTCATGTGAAAGCCATAAATTAGTTTCATAGTAGGACTGAGTACATTGGATACTTTTTCTTCCATTCTTGAGATACTTTACTAAGAAGAATATGTTCCAGCTCCATCCCCGTAAACATGAAAGAGGTAAAGTCTCCATCTTTCTTCCTATATCAATTATTTTAAAAGCTCTATATGACAACTAAAAAGATGGCACTGCAGTCATCATCATT
>CAUYPK010123050.1:0-14451 GCA_963574355.1 Loris lydekkerianus | reverse complement strand
AACGGGAGGTCTAGGTTGAGTGCTTTGAGATTTCTCCATACTTCCTTCCAGAAAGGTTGTACTAGTTTGCAGTCCCACCAGCAGTGTAAAAGTGTTCCTTTCTTTCCACATCCACGCCAGCATCTGCAGTTTTGAGATTTTGTGCTACAGGCCATTCTCGCTGGGTTTAGATGGTATCTCAGGGTTGCATTTCTCTAATAATTAGAGATGATGAGCATTTTTTCATGTGTTTGCTAGTCATTTGTCTGTCTTCTTTAGAGAAGGTTCTGTTCATCTCTCTTCCCCATTGATATATGGGATTGTTGGTTTTTTTCTTGTGGATTAATTGAAGTTCTGTATAGATCCTGGTTATTAAGCTTTTGTCTGATTCAAAATATGCAAATATCCTTTCCCATTGAATAAGTTGTCTATTTGCTTTGGTTGTTGTCTCCTTGGCTGTATAGAAGCTTTTTAGTTTAATGAAGTCCCATTTGTTTATTTTTGTTGTTGTTGCAATTGCCATGGCAGTCTTCTTCATGAAGTCTTTCCCCAGGCCAATGTCTTCCAGTGTTTTTCCTATTCTTTCGTTGAGGATTTTTATTGTTTCATGCCTTAAATTTAAGTCCTTTATCCATCTTGAATCAATTTTTGTGAGTGGAGAAAGGTGAGGGTCCAGTTTCAGTCTTTTACATGTGGATATCCAATTCTCCCAGCACCATTTATTGAATAGGGAGTCTTTCCCCCAAGGTATATTCTTGTTAGGTTTATTGAAGATTAGGTGGTTGTAAGTTGCTGGTTTTATTTCCTGGTTTTCTGTTCGATTCCAAGTGTCTATGTCTCTATTTTTGTGCCAGTACCGTGCTGTCTTGACCACTATGGCTTTGTAGTACAGACTAAAGTCTGGTATGCTGATGACCCCAGCTTTTTTTTTTTTATTACTAAGAACTGCCTTAGCTATACAGGTTTTCTGGTTCCATACAAAATGCAGAATCATTTTTTCCAAGTCTTGGAAATAGGACGTTGGTATTTTAATAGGGATGGCATTGAATCGGTAAATTGCTCTGGGGAGTATAGACATTTTAACAATGTTGATTCTTCCCAACCATGAGCCTGGTATGTTCTTCCATTTGTTAAAGTCCTCTGCTATGACTATAATTTCTTAGTAATGCACATTATATAACCAGCATGGATGTGCTGAGAGAAAACACTGCTCCTCAAGTGCTCTGCTGCTGTACTAAAGAGTAAATGATGCCAGCTTCGAAATTCTATCTAAGCTGCCTTTCCCTGCTTTTAAGGTAAAGTGCTGCTACCTTTTGTGGAAGTGAGTGAAGATCACTCGAGGGAAAAGCAACAGAGGTTGTTTATTTAGAGGCTGCTGTAGCAGAGGAGTCGGCTACTATCCCTTCTCAGAGATTCAGAGGAGTGTGAAAGCTCTGTAGGAAAAAAAAAACAGAAGAGAATGATGGAGATTTGTTGTATGGAGAAGTTGGAGATGGACTATCTGGGAGGGGAAAGCTTATGTAATTGGCTTGAGGAGCACATTTGGCCTTTTTTGGTTGGTCCTAAGTTGGAAACAGACATAGAAAATAGGGAAGTTGGGGCATGGTGGCTCGTGATTACAGAGTGCTTGTAATCCTAGCACTCTGGGAGCCCAGGCAGGTGGATTGCTTGGGCTCAGGAGTTGAAGACCACCCTGAGCAAGAGCAAGACCCTGTCTCTACTAAAAATAGAAAAACTAGCTGAGCATTGTGGTGGGTGCCTGTAGTCCCAGCTGCTGGGAGGTTAAGGCAAGAGGATCACTTGAGCCCAGGAGTTTGAGGTTGCTGTGAGCTATGATGACACAGCACTCTACCAAGGATGACAGAGTGAGACTCTGTCTCAGAGAAATAAAAAGTAGGGAAGCTTTAAATTCTTAACTAAATCCTGACCAGTGCAGGTTGACTTGCCACAGAGGTCCCGGGTCAGAACTCTCTTGTTGTGAATGGCCTGCCAATTGTTCAATCTCCCCCTTTGAATCCTCCTCCAGGTTTCTGACATTAGTCCCTTCCGTCTATTCTGTTGTCACTGGTATGGGGGCAATTTAGAGGCCAATTTAGAGGCACACCCCTCTGTATAATTCTGAATAACTGGTAAAGTACTGCTGAGTTTCAAGGCAGCCGCCTGGGTCCTCGGTTCTTGGAGCGCTCTGGGTCAAAAAGTGAGCAGGCACCACATAGTAAGGCAATGTGAAACAATGTTTACTAAGGAAGAGAAAGGTAGGTTGGCAGAGTAAGAGCAAAATACCAGCAGACAGAGCAGGAGACCTTTGCCAGAGACAGTGAACAGTCCCCCGTGGTTGAGATCAGGAAAACACAGGGGTCTTGGCTGCCAATTCTCTTATACTGCTTGGTCAGGCCTAAGTCAGGGTTCACAGGTCACCTAGAAACTTGAAACTTACTCCACCCACAAACCTCCCATAAGCCTCTCTAAGAACCGATTGAGGGGTGTGGACTCCAATGTAGATTTAAGCTTATGACCTATAATTAATCTTAAGGCTGTTCTAAGTCACCTTTAAGACTCGATTGAACCTGATTGGTAAGGTGGTCCCTCCCCTGCAGGTGTGAGCAATCACTTGGGACAGAATTAACGTGGGGCACACGGAGATGGAGGCTGAGGGGCTCCACCCTGGTTCTCCTTCCCCAGGAGAGCTAGATTCCTATCTATTAATACTAACAGCACCACCAGGCTTCCGTCTGAGTATTTGTAAAATGAACATCAGTCTCTTATGTAGCATTCAAATTCTTAGATTCTATATAACTCATGTGTGGCTGGGGAAAAAAAAAAGATGTCATTTCTGGAGAAATAATGTCATACTTAAGAAATATTAAAAAATACGTCTCCACTACAGACCAAACACTAATGTTCTAGATCATATTCATGAATATTCTATTTTAAAAGTGAGGGATTTTCTGTATAACAAATCTTGAAGGGAACTGGGTGTGAGTTTGGAACAGCTTGGGTAGGATGGGGAAAGGGTGATACTTTGTACTGAGTTGGGTTCAATTAGTAGTGTCAAGAGTTTTAATTGAGTTTTGCTGTGTGACACTTAGACATATCAAAAATTTCTCATTGACTATCATACAGTTTAGGTTCATAGAAGTAAACATGGCTTCTGAAACTGTAAACTTATAGGCTCTCATCTCTAGAATTCAGGCTTGAAATTGTTTCTGAAGACTCAACCCTGCAGCATTTAAGGATAATTATTACCCCCCAGACTTTGTTAATGTACACATTTGGTCTTTGGACATAGGTCTTTTATAAGTCAGAATTCCCTTAATAAATTTCCCAGTAAACTTAATCATTTGCCCCAGGAAGAATCATACCTAAGTCTCACCCATAACTGATAAGGATAATTTAGATGGTGAGATTTGAAATTTAAGTTGATGACATTCAGATGAGAGTTCATGCTGGGACGTTGAAGACTTTTTTGAATGTTGGCATGGGGTGAATTTATTTTGCATGTGGGAAGGACATGAATTTTGGGGGGCAGAGGGTGGTCTATTAGGGTTGAATTTTGTTTCCCCAAAGATACATTGAAGTCCTAGGAAACTGTGGGGGGAGATGAGTTAAATTATGCTTTCTCACCTGAAGGCCACCAGGTACCAGGTACCAGACCTGAAGGTCAGCCATTGAAGTGCCCAATTGTTTTGAATAACTAAGATTAAGCCAACAGGTGCCACATGTTTCTAAGTGATCCTCATTTGTGTCTAATTTGGAGCCACTGTTGTTCTAACTACTATACGTGGCCCCAAGGCTTTTTGTCTCGGAAAAGGCAGCTTCCCATGCTAGCTCATAGGCCCTCCTCCTCCACTAGCAATTTGCTGAATGAAGGCAGATATCCCTATGCCTGCTCTGGCTACTGGCTGCTGTGAGTTGAACAAAGGGCACGTCACAGCTGCCTCCCCCTCCTCCGTTCTTTTGCAGTTTGTCTGAATCCAGTGTAAATCTTTTTGGCCTCAAACACAGGAACTACAGAAACTAATACAATTTTTTTTTTTTTTTTTTTTTTTTGAGACAGGATCTCACTATGTCACCCTTGGTAGAGTGCTGTGGTGTCACAGCTCACAGCAACCTCCAAATCTTGGGCTTAAGCAATTCTCTTATCTCAGCCTCCCAAGTAGCTGGAACTACAGGCACCTGCCACAATGCCCAGCTATTTTTTTTGGTTGCAGTTACCATTATTGTTTAGCTGGCCTAGGTCAGGTTCAAACCTGCCACCCTCAGTGTATGCGCCATAACCACTGTGCTCCGAGTGCCAAGCCTAAATCAGAATTGGTGCCATTTTATATCTGCAGTTTGGGTCATTAGGTTTTCTATCAATCAATTTCTGTTAGGGCCTATATACTGTTAGACCCTTTATCTTAATGTCCTAGCCTCTGTGAACATTGAAGGGAATACTATTGATTCTAAGAAATGATGACTAGATTTTTTGTTGTTTGTTTTCTACAAGCTACTCTTGCAACTTTTCTAATACCTAAAGTGTTCTGCCCTACTTTCATTTTAGTAGATCTGAACAAATGAAAATTTTGATTTTTTTACACATCTTAACCAGATATATTGCCTACTAAACCATACATTTATTATTGCCTTTGGATCAAGAAAGAATAAGATGTTAGCAGACAGGAAATAATTTCTTTAGAAAAGAAATAGTAAAGCAGTGTAAGTAATATCTAATATTAGACTTTTCTGTTAAACTGGGATACCAGAGACTGAAGGCCAAAACAGTCACTCCCTACTAATTTATACCTTTGCGGAAACTGTACTAGATGTGGCTGCCTAACAAACTCACAAGGCTGGAAACAGTCGCTTTTATGTTTCTTTCTTTATATGCTCAATCTTATTAAGACATTTGTTTTGTCACTGGGGGAGGAAGGAGAGACAAGCAAACAAATGCTGGAGTGAAATAAAGTACATGAATCTGCTAAATATCTAAATGGCAGTTTCTTGTGTTGACACAAAGCATGAATGGGGAAAACCATCCACTTACAGTGGTGTTTCTGCCAACGTCCCAACACACACTGTTTTATCCATGTCCTCCAAATACTCACTTTCGTTTTATTCTCATACCTACTCTTTAACTTTTCCTGTTTCATATTTTATTGTATTGTATTCATATTGTATAGTATTCTATTGTGAGTCTACTGCAACTTCATTGTATACGTACTGCAACTTACTTCACTGGTTCCCTACTAAGCCACACTAAGGTTTCTAGTCATTTGCTGTTACAAACACACTTGCAAGCAATCAGCTTCACTCACGTCATTTAATGTGTGTTTTCATATATACAGGGGGTACTAAAAAATGTATATACATTTTAAGGTAGGAAAAACTATATTAAAATTGTAATAATACATACCGATAACATAAGGTAAATACAAGTCACACTGAATACCTCTCATAACTGCAGAAGTTCAATGTGACTTGAATGTTACAAATTTTTTAACTCTAGCTGTAAAAGGTTAATAAATTTGTATATACTACTTTTGCTTAAATTTTCTTTTCATCCTGTTACTAACTTCCTGAGCTGATTTCCTGTTTTTATTTCTTCATTATTATTGAAGACTACATATTTTTTCTGAGAATTGTTTTATACCTGCTCCCTATACCTTGTTTTAAATTTCAACTTGTATTCTATTGTAACCAGATGATGCTCTTTTTTAACTGATATAATTTATGGAAGCTTTCTTCATACCTAGTGTATAATAAAACAGTTTTGGAATGCTCCATGAAGCTAAAAGAAGAGGTACAGTCTCCACTTTCAGTGTATATGTGGTACATGTGTGTACACATGTGGAGGTAGAAGACTACCAATGGGTTCCACTTGATTAATTATGTTGCTTAGGTTTTATATACCCTAACTTATTTTTTATTCACTTTATCATGGACTGAATAAGTAAGATTATAATTTTCAAATATTAATATAATGTTGTATACTTTTTTTACTACATCCAAAGATTTTGCTTCTTGAAAGTCAATAGTATATGTTATTTAGTGCATATAAGTTCAAAACTGTATAGCAGTTAATAACAGTATAATAGTGATTATAAATTCTGTTCTTTAGTTTTGCAAAGAAAGTTTTACTTCACCTTTTTTTGACTTGAAATTAAATTGGTCTTATAGTACAATCAAAACTCTGATTTGCTGTCATACTGTTTGTTTAATTTTATTATACAATTTTGTTTTGTTTTACAGAAAGGGTATAAGCACATAATTGAAATGTAATATGGGACCAGTAAGAGAAATGATAAAATATGTGTTCCTTGCCTCTCTTTTCCACTCCCTCTAGTCCCAATTCCTTCTTTAACATTTTAAAGACTTTGTTGAATTGATTTCCAAATTCTTATTTAAAGAATAAACCTTTAACATTCTCTTGGTTGACTTACTGTGGAATATTCATCCATTTATTCTTCTTTCTCTGCTACCATGTTAATAATCAAATTTTAGTTCATTTGAGCAGCGCCTGTGGCTCAGTGAGTGGGGCACTGGCCCCACATACCGAGGGTCACAGGTTCAAACCCGGCCCTGGGCAAACTGCAACAACAACAATAAAAAATAGTTGGGTGTTGTAGTGGGCACCTGTAATCCCAGCTACTTGGGAGGCTGAGGCAAGAGAATCGCCTAAACCCAAGAGATGGAGGTTGCTGTGACCTGTGATGCTATGGCCCTCTACCGAGGATGACAAAGTGAGACTCTGTCAAAACAAACAAACAAAAAAATTGTATTTCATTTACATTATCAAGTATTTACATTTTTATTATTACTTTCACTTCCATCATATAATTTCTAACTTGAAATGATATATTTTTAATTCTAGCTGTAAAAGATGAATATACTTGTATTTTAATATTTACTCTGACTTTTTTTCTCCCTTCCCTACCTCATTTTTTTGGTTGTATCATTTCTTAATTGTAACATCTTTTAAGATTTGCATTCTATTGTAATTGCAATTCTCACACTTAGTGAAAACTTACAACTAAATTTATTCAATATTAATATCTAGTTTTTTCTATGTTCAATAATATAGGACTGATTTTGAAATTCTTTTACCATTGTATTTCTGACTGCAAGATTCTTAAATTATTGCTTATTTTCTTGAGAAATATTCAGGGGCTATTGTTCTACTGTCTTTTAGCATTGAATGTTGCTATGCACAAGCCTGAGGCTAGAAGTAAATGTTTTTCCTATTATAAGTTACTCTTATTTTTGAGCTTTGAAAAGAAATTAGATCTATTCTTTTAATTCAAGTAACCTATTGAGATATTTATTGATGTTATTTTTTTTTTATGGATTAATGTATTTTTCCAAACTGTAAATTAAAGCCTTTTATTTCTGAAGATCTTTACTGTATTATACTTTTATGTGGTCTTAGTTATTGTCATTATTCATTTTTGACAGACCAGAGATATGTACATTAGATCCCATTTGCCTTTCTTCCTTATCTTTATTTTTATTTTTAAAACTTCTGGCTGGTGCAGTAGCTCACACCTATAATCTTCCCACCTTAGAAGGATGAAGCCCAGAGTTCAAGGCCAGTCAGGGCAATACAGCAAAACCCCATCTTTACAAAAATTAAAAAAAAAAAAAGAAATTAGTCAGGGGCATGATGATGGGCATCTGTAGTCCTAGGTATCTTAGAGGCTGAGATGGGAGAATCACTTGAGCCCAGGAGATTGAGGTTGCAGTGAGCTGTGAGCATGCCACTGTATTCAGGCTTGGGCCACAGAACAAGACCCTGACTTTAAAAAAAATAATAATTCTTTATAAAATTCCATTTCATTGTGCTCTCTATTTTCTCCCTTGTTTCTTAAAGTGTTTAGCAATATCAATTATCCTTTACATTGCTTCCAAATTCTGCCTAAATTTTGTGATTGTTTTTCCCTCTTTCACTTTTTTGAAATCTGCCAGACCAGATCATATTTAATCATTCTCTCTTGCCTTGCTATTATTTATCTGAATTTCTTTGTCTTTGCTTTGGGTTTAGAGCTAATTGACTAAAAAAAAATTTTTTTTTTAATTCATGGACTATGAATTTGGTTATGATTTCTCCTGATCTGTAACAATCATTTTCAGTGATTCATTGGCTAATGAGTATTCTTTGCCTGCCATTTGTTTTTACTTTTCCAAACCTTCTCTTTCTTTGTAGCATCTTGTTTGACATCTTACTTTGGCTCCTTTTTATGTCATTCATCTTTCAACAAAATCATTTTTTCTTCAACAAAATCTTTACCAGAAGTCTGTATGAAAGAATTTCACACAGAATTTTAATCATGACTTATTATGTTTTTATACATTACTTCTTCCCCAGTGGATGGGGAGAGCCAACAAGATATTTGTTCGTAAGGTAAAGTCTCTATTTCTACCCCATAGCTCATCAATCAAACACCTCCTATACAGAAAGCCGGTTTGTGCTCTGAAATATCTTACTAGCCTTTGCACAGCTTTTGTTATTTCAGTTTAGAAAGAACTTCAAGGTGTGTTATTTACTTTTGGGAGTTTGATTTTCATGCATTTATAGGAACATATACACTCATTGTGCCCATTTTCTGATGTATTTTGTAGCCCAGCTGGAATATCAATGCTTGGAAGCCATTCTACATGTTTTGAGAGTTTTAGATTATTTCTATTTTAATCAAGTCACAACTTGGCTTAATACTTCAATTTCAAGACTTTCCTATGTGTCATGACCATAAACAACCTTTCATCACTTCTCTTTCCAGATTTTTGTGTGACACAGTCTATATACATTCAGACCCAAATCGTGGCCCTTTTCCAATGCTAGGAGTTTGCCCTGTCTTCCAATAGAAATCTTTAAAAAAAATTCAGGAGGGCAGAACCAAAGAATGAAAAATCTTAAAAATATGTTTTAGGAGAGAAACTCTAACTCTAGAAGTAAAGAGCTTGGAAATGCCATAAATGAAATTATTTTTAAAATGTAAATAGAAAATATAAGATGGAAATAGACCATGGAAGAGAAGAAAAGTGGGTGGGTTTCTAATTTCTGAAGTCTCAAAGTTAATTTCTGGTTAACTCTCAATAGCTTCTTATAATCTTCTATGAAAAGATAGTTCCTGCTCAAAAAGAATCAGAATAATAAATAATAATTTTAACAGGTTTATCCAGAAAAAAATTCCATCCTCATAAATGTTTATAATTTGAAGGAAACAAAGGCTCTGAATTAATTATCTGTCCACCTAAATGCCAGTGTCAAAGTGAGAATTAAAAATGTGTGTAGGTCCCTGAGCTAAGCTAATAAGATAATAAATAAGAAATAAAGTCCATTATTTAATGGCAAATGCAGTGCTTGCTTATATAGAGATTAAAGTTGGACCAAAAATTTCTTTTTTGGTCCACTGTTTTATTGAAAGTGGTTGATAAAGGACATTTATTTTGTGTATTTCAAAATCCATTATTAACAGCAGTAGGAGTCCCTTTAGTCCAATTAAAACCTGTGTTTATTTTTTCCTTTAGCTGAAGTTGTTCCCTAGTTTGGCATTAATTATCACAGCCATGTAGCCAGTACCCAAATTTATTGTTCATGTTCTTTTCAGGTGCTATAAATCCTATAATTGCATATAGCTATATCTTATTATTCATATATATATATGTTTTAAAAATCAGTTTGTTTTAGGGTCTGTGTGTCCAGAGATACGGTTACACACTCCATACTCTATAGATTGAGAAGACTCGGAATTGGATTATATATTTTAACACGATTCATTGTAGTAATTAATAGGTTTCATGGAAATATGCAGTAAATACATTTACTGCCTAAGGTCAAATCCTCCCTCCTTTCTATTTGTATGTTAATTTTGTTTGTGTTAAATTTTATTTTGGATGATTATATTAGAATAAATTGTATTGCTTTCTTAGGAATCTAATCATGACCATGATACAAAGAATTAATCTTTACTCTATTAGAAAACAAGCTCTTTGTTTAGTGTGTGACTATAAGTGCGTTTCTTTCACTCCATAAGGGAGGAATTCAGATTGCACACAAGCCATGTATATACCAAATCACAGCGTTTTCTACCTGTGACTTATTTTAAAGTTCTAAATATTCCCCTAATCCATTCTTTAAAAACTATACAGGAATGCACTGTATTAAATCTATTCTGTAAGATGGCTCTCTTAGTACTAACCGAGATTTAGTTCCCCAAAATATTCACATTCCTAGCTCCTCATAAAATTACAATTATGTGTTTACTGAACACCGACTGAGTACCAATCACTCTTGGCATTAGGGATCCATCAATGAACAAAACAGAAAATCCCTGCTCTCTAAAAGATACATTTTAAGAGAATGATTTGGAGTAAGTTTGGTCGAGGTTAGACGTGCGTCCAAACTAATTAAGAACACTGTGACCTCAGGCTGATCACTTAATAGGTGTGACCCTCGGTCTCTGCCTCTGTAAATGGATCCCAGTACCTACCTCATATGGCACATTGCGAAAATATGTGAAGATTAAATATCTATCGTGACACAGTAATTGGAGCATAATAAATGCCCACGTTTTCCATAGGAGCAACACGATGAAGACAGTTATTTCCGGTACCTGCAAAACAGTATTGGGGAAAAGCTCTGAAATGATGAAGCTCTGAGTTTATATAGGAGCTCAACAGCTCCCCCCTCTCCTCCTAAGAAAGGGAGGAACGCTTTTGCTCTTTGATGTAAACAAATTTTCTCTAGGAAAAGTAGGTTTATAGAACCCTTGGGAAAGTGAACAAATGGTTCCAAGGGAGATAAACCTTTCTATCTCCCCAGGAGACGTATTATGCTCCCATTACTGTGCTAAGAGCACTGTGTACGATATTATTTAATCTTCATATAGATACGCTTTGTCTTTAGCTTTCAGGGCTTCCAGCATTCGCTCATCCTTTCAGCCAGTTACCCTGCAATTTTTGCTCAGAAAGCCCCGACCCTGCAGGAGCATGAAACTGTTCGTGTTGTTTTTTTGACTGTGCTCAGTAACTGTTAACGATGATTGCTGTTATCATTATTTATAGCAGCCACAGCGTAAGAACATACATTTGTTTTTATATTCTACTCTTTCAAAGAAGGGAGAAAGAGCTTTGGGGAAATGGCCCATGCTTTGCAAAATGATGGCATTTGTCCTCATGATTTCTTGTCCCCCACCCGATTCTCAGCAAGTACTTTCTCGGGGAGTCACTACACAGGGAGGCCCCTCAAGTCTTACCTGTGGCAAGAAAACCATAACACCTTAGTGTGAGTTCGTTCATTGTATTCACTACTAATGGGTTTTCTGTGCAACTGTAGTCTGAAAAATGTTTTTTGTTTTTATTTTTATTTATTTATTTTTTGAGACAGAGTCTCACTATGTTGCCCTGGATAGAGTGCTGTGGCATCACAGCTCACAGCAACCTCCAACTCTTGGGCTTACATGATTATTTTGCCTTTGCTTCCCAAGTAGCTGGGACTACAGGCACCTGCCACAATGCCCGGCTATTTTTGTTATTGTTGTTGCAGTTGTCATTATTGTTTAGCTGGCCGGGTTCAAACTCTGCAGTCCTGGTGCATGTGGCTGGTGCCCTAACCACTGAGCCATGGATGCTGAGCCTAAAAAGTGCTTTTTGAAAAACTTTTTTGGGTCAAATAAGTTTGGAAAAAGCTTTGGCATAGATCCCCCTCTTACATAGTCACAAGACACAAAATCATGCTATATATTTTAAGAAATTCTGCAGAATGTTATTTAACTCATTATTTTCAACAACTCAAAGTACTTATTGGAAGCAAAACTCAAAAGGAATGAATTTAGAACAATGGGGCTCTCAGATTCCTAGGCATTTGGCTAGGAGAGATAAATTTGACAGCAGGGCCTTCTTAACACCTCTCAAAAATCATTAGGACAGTGAAGTCCAACAGCTGAACATCAATTTAACATATATATGCAGTAAATCAATAAAGTTGATATATATAAAGACTATATATATATTTGTGTCAGACTTTCTACTTAGTATTGAGGATATGAAGATGTCTCATGAAGCATAGCTTTGCCCTTGAACGTCTGATGTACCAATAAGATCTGTCCTGAACGATTAATCAAATCTTCTATGTATAAATACCACCTAAATTCTCAGGACAATTCTACCTTAAACCCTATTGATAGCATTTGTGCTTAGAAACTCAAATCTTTTTTGGTTCATTTGGGGACAGAATAAAAACAGAATTTCTGTGGAATCCTTTAAATATCCTTCTCAAATATCCTAGTCAATTTCAATGAATCTGTAAGTTTATTACCTTCTTAATCTCTTTTATCTCTGAAGGAGCAATGATTTCTTCTCTCCCTTTTATTTTTGCTGATGTAGCAGACTCCACTATAGAAACAAACTGTTTTAAGGAAGGGATGGCAACAAAGAACCAAATTTGTTCGTTTGAGCCCCCAGTCCATGTAGGATGCAGAACATTGATTTATTTCCTTCCTTTAGTCAGTTACGAGTTCAGTTACTGAGCATTGAGGGCGGGTCAAGTACAGTGTCAGCTGCTCTGCTTTCATAGTGTAATAAGACAGAGGTTCAGTCTTTAACAAGCCATTTCAGAAGACAGAAAAATAAACCAAATATGGCCTAACGAGTCAGAAATACTTTCAATGTACAGGGAGCGAACAGAAGAACTGGGATGAACCCCAGTGAGGGCTGAAAAGAGAAATGAGGTTAAAGAAAGAGCACAGGTCTGCAACTCGGAACTCTCATCACTCTTTTCCTGCCCAGTGATATAGCTAAAATGAAGAGATAGCAGCTGCATATTAGTAATATATAGCTAATGTCCATTAGGGAAATGGCACATGACATGATAGCCTTCAGTTCTCTGCCGGTCCCAGGAAAGTCATTCTTTAAATCTGTGGATTAAAATTAGCATGCTGACCTCATCAGAAAACCTGACCACACCTACTTTAGATTACCATCTTATGACTTTCAATAGAAGTGATACTGCCTAAGATATTTCAAAGCCTATTTTATTCTGGAATCTCATTTTACTTTAAAGCTGTGCAGTGGAGCAGCATGAATATCTGATACTCTGAGAACCATGCCTGGGACGATCAATAGTGGTTTTAAATTTCTTTCTACCACCCCTTGAAGAGATGTATTACCCTGACATTTCAAAATAACAAGAAAATTTTCAAAAAAAAAAAAAATTAGAAGGGAAATAACAGATTTGAAAATGCACTTATTCAAATAGAAATAGTACAATCTCATTCTAAGTCGCTTTTAATTTAAGCCCATCTAGAAAGTTACTAATGGGGCCACGTATGGCATAATCATAAATTAAAACAGAAAACCCTGATGGTTGACTTCGGTAGGTGATTTTAAGTTCCTTAGGTAATGAGTTGCTGTAATTTGGGTGGTCTAATCAGATGTGGGCTGAAAATTGGGATATATGATTCTTGTTCTGCTGTAATACCAGTTAGCCATGTGACCCTGGGTAAGGCCCTGGAGCTCTGAAATGTGAAGTGTTCTGATTTCATTGAAAGTTCCACTAGCTCTGTAAGTCTTAACTTACTCTGGTAACAAGAGTGAAAGAAATCGCTGAACTCCCTAAAATTATATGCACATTTGTATTAATGTGTATCTGCATTTTTTTTTTCAGGAAGAGAGTCCTCCAATTACACTAGAGTATCTCTTTCTCCCCCAAAGGTTAACAACTACTAAACCAGATGATCTCTAACATTGCCTGTAGCGTCAAACATTTTAAGGTTCTGTGATTTTTATAGTTTGATATTTTGATCACATTTTCTCAGGGCGTAAGAAGTATTTGGAAGGAATTGGGTCCCTCAAACAACTGACATATCTGAAACCCCGAGTTTTTATTTTTTTTAAAGTTGAGCAGTAATTTTTTTCTGCTCTAGGAGTCTGGAAAAGTGAACAAAATATCCTTGTGCCCTTGAGTCATTCTCATTCTGCTGCTATCACTACAGTTGGGTGTATATTCAGACATTATACGGCCAATGTCAGTAATTGTCTGTAAGAGAATGACAAATCTGCTCCTAGGACCAGTCTACTTTTTCACTGCAATTCATTTAGATACAAAGACTGAAAATCCTGCACTTAAACAGCCAACACAAGTTCACTTGCCTCAATTTTGAAAGAGTGTCCCACTTAAGAATGCTAAACTCTAACAGCTTGGAAAGCATGATTTAAGTCAAAGAAAAAATGATTCCATAACAAGTCTTCCTGTTCCTCACATCCATATGCATGGCCAAGTCTCAGATTCACAAAGATTGTGGTCCCCAAGAGGATTCTCGGGTCTGACCTTGTCTATAGCAAGCACAGACTTGTAGGTGCAAGGTGGGGAAGGAGGCATCAACCTTCCCAGACCAATCTACTTGCTGGGTGGGTCCTCCTGACCTCATGGAGCACCAAAGTAAGTCATATTTGAGTTGTTAGCAGACCCCTGCGATCTAGTTGCCAGAGACCTTT
>CAUYPK010123048.1:0-71627 GCA_963574355.1 Loris lydekkerianus | reverse complement strand
AATAGTATTCCATGGTATACATATACCACAGCTTGTTAATCATAACTTAATTACTTTTTAAACTTTAGCTCAAATTTACTTTGTAAAGCATATTTTCAATATCTCTTCAGTTATTCCAACACTGAACTGCAGATTTTTTCATGTCCTTTGATAGCATCTACCTATTGTATTATAATTTATTGTTATATATTCATGTAAATTGCATACAGTCTTCTTAAGAGAGTCGCATATTCATCTATGCATGCCTCAAGCCAGTGACTGAAATATTTCAATAAATATGTGTTGATTGAATGAAGAAGAGACTTATTTTCTAAGCACTGGAAAATCCTAGAGGTATTTGGCTGCAGAGGAAGCCCCATACACAGCAGAAAGTAAATGCATGCTACTGGTTTGCCTCAGCCACGCAGAAGGTTAGAAGTGGTGAAGTTTTAATACAGGCTTTATTTCTGACAACTTTCAGCTGTTTCCTATCTCCTAGACAATATTTATCTAGACATTGGCAATTCTTATTAATATTTACATAAATAATATATAATTATATGAATAATTCAGTAGAAAAAAAGTAATCATCCTTTGAATTGTCCTGTGTCTGTTCCTATGTATTGACATGGAAAATGGAAAGTTTTTTCTCTTTTAAGCCCTACCAAACATATGCAAACCTTTATGAAGATAAGTCTTAATTTTTTAAATAAAGAATTTCTCATTTTCCTTTAGGTGTGTTACAAAGTTTACCAAGTTTGGCAGGAGCTCAGAGTATACCCATCTGGCCCAGAAGTTCCAGCACCATAAGGGCAGCTGTGAGGCATGAAAGGAATCCCAAACCCCAACAACTTCATTAGTCCAGTGCCAGGGAAACTCCCACCAGTGAGGCAAAGTGTGTTTCTTACTCACAGGTAGGCATCAATGAACAAAACTTAATGTCTCAGGGCATTTAGGCTGCCATTATAAAATATCTTAGTCTGGGTAACTTGTAAACAATGAACATTTATTGTTCAGAGTTTGTGGATGCTAGGAAGTCTGAGATGAATCAGCAGAGGACTTATTGACCAGTCAGGGTTCACTGTGCTTCACAGAGGGCGCCTTCTACCTGTACTACCTGTACCCTTGCGTGGGGGAAGAGATGAACACATTCCCTCTGCAAAAACAACCATCCCTTCCAAGTTTGCATGTGTATTTCTCTATTTTAGAAAATTCCCATAAAATCACTTTCCAACAGCCCCACCTCTTAATACTGTTGCATGGAGAAGTAGCCATCAGCATACATGTTTGGGGGGACTGTGGACTCCAGGATCTGTGGTGAGCCTATCCATCCCCCAGGCTGCCGGGGCTCTGGAGGTCTTGTCCATGCACCCCTCATGGCCCAATGCAGCTGAGGAACTTGGAAAGCATTGCACCCTGAGTTCGTATAGATTGGGTGATTCTTCCATCACTGAGCCGGATTGTTGCAGAATATTCTAGAAGTGATGATGACATTCCCCAGGTTGTTTCAGACACTTTCTCCTTATCACAGAATGATGCATTCTTGATATATTCCAAGAATTCAAGGATGAGGGGGAAGAGCTAGGTCGGCCAGGACCATCTGAGAATCTGTGTATGTATATACATGTATTTATACAGATCTATATATACACATATGCAAATGTGCACGTGTTCACGTGTATTTTCTGTTTTAGAAAATTCCTATCAAATGCTGTGGAATTTATTCATGACATAAAGCATAACGGTGTAGTTGCTTTTGAAGCAGCCCTAAAGGGAGGCTTCCCCCACTGCGGAGTAACCTGGGAGTGTCTGCTGTAGAAGGAACTATTAAGTCCTTTAATTATTGTGCAGTCACATACATGGAAATAAAATAGATAGGAATAAAGTCCTGGGTGTCTTCTAGGGATGATTTTATTTAACTTGGTATATCTATTGTCAAGTCCTTTAAGTGAGTTATCTTAAGATTTTATTCAAAATAAACATTAATGATATGGATTTGAAACAGTACATTGTTAAGTATATCTTAAATTTTGAAAATCAATTTTCTAAGCTCATAGTCCTAAAAATTCTGAGAAACACTTTTAAACGATTTTGTCCAACACAAAGAAGGTATCTCTAATTTTACGGAGACCGTGAAACAACGGCATATACGTTGTTTAGTTTCTAGTCCTAGTTGCATCACTAACAGATTTTATGTCCTTACAGAAATTACCAATTTTTGCTTGGCTTTCATCTTGTCAACAATAATCTGATGTTTCTATACTAGATAACACTAATACAGTTAGAACGATATTGTTGATTTGCTTTTATAGTTCAAAGTAATAGTCTTGTTAATTTATCTTTGCAACCACAAGAGGTAAATAATATTATAATTCCAAATGTACAGAGTAAAAACCTAAGGCAGGCAGTTTAAGTAATTTGTCTACAGTTACCCAGGGGATGAAGGCGAAAAGCCTAGGCTGTCTGATTTTAGGATGCAGGCCTTGATGTCCTGGAGGAAAGGAAAGTCATTGCCATCCCCAGTCATTTAGGTAGGCGTTCTAAATTCACCACTCGTTTCACAAGTACCTCGATCTGAGGTCGTAGGACAGGACAAACTACAAAGAAAACATTATTTTGTCTGAAGACACAGCAGGAAAAAAGAAAAATGAGACTTATGCTGATCAACATATGCAAAGCAAGGGCACAGAGACCCCCCAGAGAGTTGTACTTTAGTGAGAGGAAGTTGACAGTAGTTAAGATTATGTTGAAATGTAATGAAGGAACTTAAAAACTAGGAGCATTACGTTAACTCTTGTGGCTCCAGTAATTCTAGTCAGGCTTCGGTAAATTTTATTTATTGGATTGTTTCCTTGTGAGTGTGGTTATCACCTTGCAATGAGAGCTGATAAGATAATAAATCACTAAAGATTTTTGAAACTCATTTTCTTTTTTAGTACCTGATTATGGTCAAGAAAAGACATATCTTTATTTTTCTGATTTCCAAATCTACGCATAGTTGGCACTGAAACTCAGCCGATTAATGGCATGTTTTGTGGACTGGAAATGTAGCGCCCTTGCCCTCTATTGAATTTAATAAATATGTATATATGTCAACTCTCAGTTATGTTTTTTCCACACAAACGCATTATACATTTACAGATAGAAATAAACGGAACATTGCTCTGGATTAAGCATCTATAATTTAAAAGTGCGTGTTAAGGCCAGTGCCTTCATGGATGTTAGCGTACTGATTCTCTCTTCTTACTCCCCTCATTCTCATAAGTATAGAATGCACACACACACACGGGGCCCACATGGTACACACACATGCATATTACACACATGAAGAGCCATACAGAGGTCACTGACCTGATGCAGTGAGGTCTGCAGGCAGCTCTGAGGGTGCCCCCCTCTTGTTACCTGGTGAAAACTCTGCAAACTTTCTTTTCTTTCCAGAAAAAGATGCTGACTTATCTTAAAGATTGCTATTGGGAAATAGGGGCAATGACTGATTATGAAAAAACAGAATTTAAAATTTTTTAAAATATAAATTTCAAATTGCATTACTCATTTTATGTATTTCATCAAAATATAAATATAATGAAGTATCAGGAGCTATACTGAAAATATTTTATTTAGAGGGACCTAAACCCTATTGTGGTGTAACAACCGCACAAAGAAACATTTCACTGCAAGGTGATAATGGGATAGTCTGAGGGGGGTAAAACAATATTTTTAAGAAAACAATATTGCATGTAAATGCAAACACAGTGGTGGTAACCATTTATTCTTTGTATTATTTAGTTCTTGCTTTGTAAAATGTAGCACATTTGCAGTGGCAATGATACATTCAAGGACTCTATCATTGGTTCCAATGGAAACTACAAGATTGTTAATTAGATCCTGAGTATAAACCAACATTTTATACATAATTCATGTGCAATAATGTTCTAAATGCTTTAGGGGTATTAAGTGGGGTAGATGTTCAATGTCCTGATTTCCTGGTGAACTATCCTCTCTGTGGTCACCCGTTTTGAAGTTTACAGGTTAATAATTATATTAAGAAGCTTATGGATTGGGTTTCCTTATACCACAGTTGAAATTTCCAACATCGAAAAAATTAACTACAAGGAAAAAGCCTTCAGTACATGTTGAAAGACAAGAAAGTAAGTCCATTCGAAAGTTATATCTCCCCCAGCAACAGTAACTCTGCCCTGTGCACAGATGGGAGATTTTGGCACTG
The DNA here is from genome assembly GCA_963574355.1 of Loris lydekkerianus. NCBI lineage: Eukaryota > Metazoa > Chordata > Mammalia > Primates > Lorisidae > Loris > Loris lydekkerianus. The sequence continues at coordinate 67,423 of CAUYPK010123048.1, read as the reverse complement.
TGCGTAGACTATAATATGTTTGTCTTTTTATGTATGCTATACGTGCCTCGCCAGAGTTATTTCACACTAGGATTTATGAACTAAAATTTTATGACCCATGTGTATTAATAATGAAAATCTTAAAATCATAGCAATATAATCTTCAGCACACATTACCTTTCTTTTTATTTTTTTGCATTATTTTCAAAATATGTACTGAGAGTAGTGGTATTGATTGCTCAAAAAATAAAGGTAGTTCTGAAAAAAATGTACATTCATAAAATAACACTTTATAACAGCTTGCCATAAGACATCCAGGTTCTGTTGAGAGCCCAGTAACTTGTTATTTTAATAAAACAATAATAAAACTACACGCTTTACGACTGTAGTTGCTTTGTCTCTAATATTTTGAGACCAAATTGTAGCAGGCACAATAATCTTTATTCTCTATTTGATCTACACAAATATTCAGCCATGAAATTATTCCACTTTTTGTATTTTTTATCTTTGTGGATCAGAAGTGGGTGAGGCGTTTATCAGACTGAAGAAAGATGGAAGTGACACTTCTATTGAGAATTTTCTTTCCTCAAAACTCAGATTGATTTTTTAGAGCGTTTTATACCCCAGACTGATAACCCAGATGGTGTTGGAAATCTTTGTTTTCTTCAACTGAAAATTACTATCATTTTGGTTGGCCAGGTTTATGGCTTTACCATGAAACTCAAGAGAGGGACGTGATAATTGGAATTCCTCTTCCTTGATCACACATTTAAGACTGTAAGCTTCCCAACTGCAGTGGGATGGTACAGTCAATGTTTAACAACCAGCTCTCTGAGGAAAAATTTAAAAAATCCCTCGTTATAGTGTTTGACAATTTCCGTGGTGTAAATATTCCCACCACAGAGGATTTCAAGCTACAAATGTAATGTCAACCAACTTCTAAAATTTGAAGTATAAAGTGGTATAAAGTGGTACATTTTGAATGACATCATTTTCAAGTCAACCAGACACCATAGAAATACTGCTGAGAATAAAACATTATTTAATCTGGCCTAGCTGGTCATATGCATTCAGTATTAATGAAGCATTTGTTTCTTTGTCTCAAATATCTGAATATTTAAAGCTCTAAGAAAATTGGTGGTGTGTGTCTATTTGGAATTTGATGGTGCTATAGTATTCAGGGATGATTTTTATCTACCTTTGCACTTGAACTAGCCTTTTGATAAAAAAAAAACATGATGAATTCCCTCGTGATCATTATACCTGTGAACATTACGAGAGTCTCAACCTTTGCGGGCAGGATCCATGGGAGATTCATCTCCGTTTAACATGGTGTTGTTAAATAGTGTGCACGATACATTTATTCAATTCTGAATAAACAAATGAATGCATGAAACATTGTGCTCTTTAGGATCTACAAAACAAACATTTGATAAGGAGTACAAGTACATTACTTGCATAATAAATCTGAAATAACTGATGTTTTGTTTCACTGTTCTGACAGAGGGAAAAAAATTGATCTCTGGTCTTTTTTGTTTGTTTTAAATTGAAGAATAATATGAAGTCTGCAGACACTGCAGTGGTAAAGACATTGGTAAATAGAATTTGAACAGTCTAAGGACTTGCTGATTTAATAGTCATGGTTTTGTTACAGGAGGTGGAATGGAAGGTCTCCACATCAATGAGGTTTGAAGAACAATGAAAAGTAGACCCAAAAATGGCTCCACAGGAGTCCGCCTTACACCTCTCCATGGACAGGGCATTCTGTTAAAAACTCAGTGAGCTCCCCCATCATTGTTGCTGTCACCACAGATCACCTGGGCATTCTGATGCACCTTGACCCGGGAGCTCACGCTGGCTGACTTTCCTGCAGATCTGCTGGCTAATCCGCATAAACTTCTCTTGTATTTTTAATGGCTCCTTTTAAAAAAGCAGCCCCTGAAATTAAGAGATGCCCCGCTTCAGACATTGCCTCTTAATGGGAAAAAATTGGAAATGTTGGAGAGAATTGCTTATTTTCACAGTAATTGTTATTTAGCTCCATGGAGGCAGAGGGGGTGGAGGTGGTAAGCATTCTTGAACATGTAGGACGGCCCTGCTCAAAAAATAATTGTTCTGCCCCAAATGTAGATAAAATTTCTGGGGTTGCCAGCCTCCAAGGTGGCCCTCAAGGATTCTGACCTTAGTGAATTTACACACCTGTGTATTCCTGCCCACATAGTGTACCAGGGTTCATCTGTATGATCAAGAGAATGTGGCAAAAGAGAGGCTATGTTACTTCTGAGCTTGGTTGTGCGTTCTCTCCCCCTTGCTCTCCTCTCTCTGTCTCTCCCCACTCTCTCTATCTCCCCCCACACCCCCAGGACTTGCTCTGGAGGAAGCCAGCTGCCCTTACATAAGGATATTCGGCTGTCTAAGGTCAGGTCCACCGTCAAGGAGCTAATATCTCTAATGAACAGCCAAAGTGGCAAAGAGGAACAGAGTCTGGCTGACAGCAGTGTGAGGGGGCTGGGAAGCGAGTTTGGACCCCAGGCTGGGCATTCATGGGATCCAAGCCCTGGCCCAGAGAGTTCTACTTCAGTCTCAAGGACAGATCATGAGCCAGAACCATCCAGCAAAACTGCTCCCAGATTCCTAATCCTCAGGTCCTCAAGGTGAGATGAAGTTTTGTCAGGTTGTTCTAACCTCATACATTTGGGAATAATTTACTACACAATAGTAGAAAAGCAGTTTAAAGTCCCCGTTGACAGAGTCTGGTGGCAAATATTTTATTGGTTTATCCTAAAAAGTCTGATACATACGAGTACCTGGTCTATTTGTATTATTTATAAAACCTAGAATATTTCTTCCTGGAAAGTAAAATATTAATAAAAAAAAGTCGATAGATTTAGAGAACACAGGTGCTTTCTTATTCCATGGATCAAGTGTATAGCGCTGACACTAGGACTTCTAATGTACCTGTCAGACAGTGTAGACATGATATCACATGAAATACTTTGTAGTTATTTTTCTTAATAATGCTGGAATATTTGGACATAAAATTATGTATTACATACTAAATTCCAAAATATTAAATTTCCTATCAGTTATTTGAAAGAATTGTTGGATATTTTCAATATGTTTATTACTAATCTCCTCAAAGACCCAATTAAAAATTTTTCTCATTCATGGGATAAATTTCAATAGACTGAATTTTAAAACTAATTGAATCGGTGTTGGTACAAGGAAAGGTGAGAGTAGGAAATCATTTCATTCCCTATAGAGAAATCATCCCTATAGAAAAATCATCTCTTTATTGTTAAATAAATGGTTTAAAATATCACTGTGTCTGAAAAATATCTTTTACTCATTTATCCTATTGAAATATTCCTGTATCACTTCACATCCTGTTCTGGTATTGATAATCGCATTGATTGAAATCAGAGTCGTGGAGATGACAGGGAGAATGTTGCTAAATTCAGAACTGCATTTTTAGAACCATAATATAAAGGCAGACACAATAATCCATGTCTGCACAACGTCCTCTGTGACTTGGGAATGTAGAAACTTACCTGGCTTGATTTGTAGATAAGGTTCAACTTTACCTTTTTCCCTGAAGTTTGGTCTTGTCCCTGGCTGGTCCTAGGGGATGATAGGCGATAAGAGATTTTGAGAATTAAAAGAAGGGGAAAAGAGGCTGAGTGTGATGGCCCCTGGCTCTAAGGAGCCCAGCACTTTGGGAGGATGAGGCAAGAGGATTGCTTGTGGGCCAGAGTTCAGGACAAGGCTTAGCAACATAGAACAACTCTGTCTCTACTTTTAAAAAAAAACTGAAGGTGGTGGCATGTTTCTTGTAGACGCTGTTTTCTATGGTCTCTAAAGGCTATGATAGGGTATGCCTAGTTTTAGTTTTATATTTGCACGTTTTAAAATAAGATTGTACTTTATAAAATGAATGTCAACATTCACTTTTCAGTAAAGAAAATTACTTCCGTACAGAAATTGTTTCAATTTTTAAAAATTACACACACACAGAGGCTTTTAAAAGATTGCTTTAGAGGTAGAAAAGTCAAATGGAAGTAATGCAGAAGATGAATGGAAAACTCTGAATATTAAACTAATTCTATTATTTGTTAGTTTTTTAAATTTTGTGAAACATTTAACGTCCACGAGTCTTGTTATTTGCTTTGTAAAATGAGGCTAAACAAACATTTCTCCTGGAGGGCCATGCCTAGAGTCCTGTGAATATTGAATAAAGTGGTTTACATAAAGAGTCTGGAAATTAGATGCAAATAAACATTACTGATTTACAAATTCTTAGAAACTATTTGCAGTAACTCTCCCTTCTCCTCCCCACACTGGGGAGGCTCCCGGAGCCGTAAAGCACTTAACTTCTGTAATCTACAGCCTCGGAGTCTCCTGACAATATCGGGGAGAAGCAGTGAGAGGGCTTGATGGATTGGGCACATTCAGGCGAGGGGGCCCTGTGCTGGGGCTAAGGTCTGCACGTGGCTTTGGTCTTAATAACTTCCATTGCACACATGTCTGTTGCCATTGGTGAAGCAAGGTTTGATTTATTATTGATAGATCTTCTCCATACTGGAACTCTATCGTGTCCACAGCTGGGGCTGCAGCAACACCTGAAGTGATTTTTATCACTGCCATAAAAACATTAAATGATTTTAGGTACCAGAGACATTTTTCAGGGTCTTCTGTTTGATAAGTGAAGTCAGTTGTTAAAAAAAAATGTTTTTCTCCTGCTTTAACTTTTGACATTCCCCCTAGAAAATCTTTATTTTGTAGCCAACAGGATGTCTGATGGTTTGTAAGTGTGGGGAACACAGGCAGAGTGAGATTTGTGAGATATCAGTGATATTCTATGCAGAATCACTAATGCCACATCAAGCAAAATTAGATGATGTCTTGTGATCGGTGTTTGTTTGGTGTTATTTATTGGGGTTGGGCAGGAATTAGTTGGCTTTCATGCAGTTTTAATGAGTGGGGTCTGTTGAAAGAAGGTTGTGAGAGAACTCTTTCCACGCGCCATCTTTCCTTACTCTCAACTTAGAGAAGTAGAGGCTACTTGTTCCACCGTCTCCCCCAATCATTAGAAAAATAATATCTGAAGCATCAAATAGACCATGTGACTCCAGTTTCCATGTCCTCTAGCGCTGAATGTCCAATGTCCCACTGAGTTGGACTATGGTGTCTGTCCACAGTAGGTCAACTTCAAGGGAGAGATGGTGCAAATCAGTGACCAAGATGGGCAGTTATAGAAAGTGAGCTACGTAAGCCCTTCGCAGGAATTGGAATTGGTGTGGTCACCTGGTCTCACTGCAGGCCCAGATTTAACACACTGAAAGCTAATACTTAGAGTATCTGTCTAGAATAGAATTAAATCACTGATTCTGTTTTAATGCTTTCCCAGAAGATGAAAAGAAGATGAAATATCTATTTATCCTTCAACAGAAACATGCTACTCTGAAGTCTGTAGGCTTTTTCAAATAATTTTAACTATAATTATTTCTTAGTATTTCAAAAGTTTTAAAAGAGCCTGACCTTTATAAAGTTTCTTCTGCTGAATTAAGCATATCTTAGATTTTGGAATAAATTCTTAATCTTTTAAATTCACATTCTTAGAACAAATAACGGACATTATAAATAGATTTGACTTCTATTAATCTGACTAACATTTATATCCTGAAAAATTCATATAATTCCACTTTTACTTCTGGTGATATAGTTTTTCTTCAAAAAATAGTGTTTATCTCTCTCTCTCTTTCTCTCTTTTCTTTTCTTCTTCTTCTTTTTTTTTAAACAGTCTCATTCTGTCACCCTGGCTAGAGCACTATGGCATCACAGCTCACAGCAACCTCAAACTCTTAGGCTTAAGCAATTCTCTTGCCTCTGCCTCCCCATTAGCCAGGACTGGAGGCCCCTGCCAGTATGCCTAGCTAATTTTTCTATTTTCAATTTTTTATTTTATTATTTATTTATTTTTGAGAGAGAATCTCAAGCTGTCACCCTGGGTGGAGTTCCATAGCATAGCTCACAGCAACCTCCAACTCTTGGGCTCAAGTGATTCTCTTGCCTCAGTTGTTTTTATTTTATTATTTTTTTTTTTTAGTAGAGACAGGGTCTCTCCTTTGCTCAGGTTGGTCTCCAACTCATGAGTTCAAGCAATCCACCCGCCTTGGCCTCCCTCCTCATTATAGACATGAGCCTCTGCGCCTGGCCAGTTTTTTTTATTTTTAGAAAAGATGGGTTCTTACACTTGCTCAGGCTGATCTTAAACTCCTGAGCTCAAGAAATCCACCTGGCTCAGCCTCCCAGAGTGCTAGAATTATAGGCTTGCGCCACCATGCCTGGCAGAGATCTCAGACTTCAAAAATCGAAATATGTAAAACACTTTTTTTTGTTCAACGAGCCTTCAACATGAGGATTTTCCAAGTGATCTGAAAAAGAAGCAGCTTTGGGAATTTGAGTTATGTGCCTCTCAATGTGATATGAAAATAATGGGCCTCTCATTTCAGTACAAGAGGTTAGTGACAATGTTGAATACATTCGTTGGCCCTCAAGCACAGCTGATCAATGGTTATAGGAAGAAATAGCCTGTTAAACTTGAAAAACTGACAGTTATTTTAGAATACACAGAGTTGATGGGAAGAATGGACAGAGCTGATCAGTACTGTAAATATTATAGATTTACAAGGAAGTCTTACAAATGGTGGAAAAACCCTTCTTCAGGCTGATGGAAGCTGCAGCTGAGAACAGCTATACCCTGTACTCATTTGATAAGAAGGAGAGTGCAGAGAAGGGCAGACACACCTTCCTACAGGAGAAATCTCACCACTCAGCCCTGAGCAATGTGATGAACAGAAATTCAAGGAAGAGGGGAGACCACCACCTGACACTGAGGAAGGCCAAATGCGAAGACGCTTTTTATAATGCAAAATGAAAAATAAAATAATCAAAGTATCGCATGGTTCACAGCAGAAGAAATGAGAAAGGTGGAAGGGGAGAAACCATCTTCTACCAGGAGACCTGCGAGAGGAAGCCGGGACTCCATCCTGGAGATGGCCTCAGGAAGTATCACGCTCAAAAAAAAAAAAAATATATATATATATATAGACTAAATAAACAACAATACTTACATTATTTTATGTAAACTCAAATGGATTTTAAAATCTCAGATGACTTCATATTTATGCTTTTCTCTTTTAAAACTGTAGGACAACTACACGCAATCTACGGACCTTTTTCCCATTTAAAATAAATAAGAGCTGGGAGCACGTGGGTGGCATAAAAATTGTATCAACTTTTTTTTTGCACTTTTTGGTTGGGGCTGGGTTTGAACCCGCCACCTCTGGCATATGGGGCTGGCCCCCTCCTCCTTTGAGCCACAGGCGCTGCCCAAAATTGTATCAAATTTTTAATAGTAAAAAACAATCTGATTAGAAAATGGGCAAAATGCATGAACAGACACTTTACCAAAGAGGATTATATAGATGGCAAATAAGCATATGAAAAGATGTTCAACCTTATTATACATAATGGGAATGCAATTTAAAACCACAATGAAATATCAGCACCTTTGTATCAGAATTTCTAACTTAATAATAAAGAGAAGATAAGAAATGCTGGCAACGATACAGAGAAACTGAATCAGGCACGCGTTGCTGGTGGAAATGTAAAATGGTCCAGCCACTATGGGAAATAATCTTGCAGTTTTTAATAAAACTAAGCATGCAGTTACAAGCCAGTTACCAAGTACACCTTTACTCATTTATTCTAGAGACCTGGAAATTTATATTTACCAAAAAACTTTGCATAAATGTACCTAGCCATTTTATTTGTAATAGTGAAGAGGACAAAAAAACACAGTTTCCTTCAAAGGGTCAATGGCTAACAAAAATTGTAGTACATTTAGGCTTGAAATACCTCCCTGCAGTGTAACAAAGCAAACAATTAAGGATACGCAGCAACTTCAATGTATCTCTAGGGAATTATGCTGAAGGGAAAAAAAAAAGGCAATCCCAGAAACTTCCCTTACCATGTGATTCTACTTATACAACATTTTTGAAGTGGCAAAATTATAGAAATGGAGACCAGATTAATGTTTGCCTGGGTGTATCAGTCAGGGTTGTTGAGGTTATCCAGATGGAAAGAGCCAATGGGGTGTGACAAGGGTCGTGTGTGCGCATGTTTTATTTTAAGTTATCAGTTTACATGATTATGGATCTACCAAGTCTAAAGCATCCAGGTAGGTGGAGACCACGGAAGACCGGTGGTGTAGTTGAGTTGCCAGGTCCAAAGGCTGTCTGCTGGCAGAAGAAAGGTCAGCTATCTCAATTGGGCCTTCAGCTGATTAAATAAGGTTCAGCTATACAATAAAGGCCAATTTGTTTTACTCAAAACCCACCAAGTTTTTTTTTTTGTTTGTTTGTTTTTTTGTTTTTTTGTTTTTAGATTGATATGAAGGTACAATTAGGTGACAATGTCTACATTTGTTAGGTAAATCCCTGTTATAGCTGTGTCCCACAACCAGGACATGTGCCATGTAACTAATTCAGATATTAATACTATTTAAAACACATTTAGAGAAACATACAACACAGGACTGGACCACCTGTCTGGGCACCATGGCTTAGTCAAACTGATAGGCAAATTTCCCATTACATAGGGATTAAGAGCAGGGTGGAGGTGAGAGCCTGGGAGAGAAGGGTGGGGTGATGGAAGGGGAGGCACCAGAGATGTCCATGGAGAAGGGACTGCTCTGTATCTAGACCAAGGTAGAGATATGCAAATCTACATATGTGATAAAATTCCCAAGAATCACACAGAGACACATGGATGAGCACAGGTAAAACTTGGGAAATCTGAACAGGATTGATGTCAACGTCCTGACTGGGACCTGTACAGTACTTTTAGAAGTTACATGTATTGTCCTTGGTGAAAGCCTGGCAAAAAATACAAGAGATGTCTGTATTATATCTTAAAGCTACATGTGAATCTATACTTACCTCAAAATCAAATGTCTCATTTAAAATATACTCAATAATCTCCTGTAAAAATGATTTTTGAACTTATTTATCAAAATTTAGAACATGTGGTTGCCCTTGAAATTGAATTTGGCCTTGCTATAATTAAAACATACATACTGTCTTAAATGTAAAATTCTTACCTGCATTGTTTCCAGTTGGTCTGCAGAATCTTTTTTACGTGACCTTTGAACATTACATACATTTCACCAATTTATTCTGTGATCCCAGAGCAGAGCTGTATTCCTCAGCTCCCCAAACCAGCTTTTGATCTCCCACAAATTAAAATATTTTGTCATTTCCCTTTCAACATTTGGAAATCCTGTTTAATGCATTTGGAAATGTTCCTTTCTTTAAAAAAATAGTAAATGGATCAAATATTTATTTTTCAGTTTACTTAGTGATAAGTTTGCTACACTCTTTGCATGTTATTTAATTTTCTTATTGCAGAAGAGTCAGGCCTGCCAAATACTAAATTAAAAATTCATATGCAAAACCTCATATGTTCAAGAAGGGGTGTGGGGGGAGTCTTGAAAGGCAGGAAAAGAAAGGGAACACATGTGAGCAATTGAAACCTTCTAGTACAGTCCATGCATAGGCCTACATCTTCCCATTTTCTGCTTTCAAATCCACACTCCAAACGTTAACTAATGTGGTTATCCAGACTTGAGTATTTGGTACACGTTTTTCTCAACAAAGAAGCAAGTGCCTGTAACTTAAATAAAAACAACTCAATGCAGTTTTGTCAGTGATGAAATTTAAGCCTTCAAGTGAGAATAAAAATTCTGAAAAACTTACATTAATCACTGGGCTTTGAAAACATCCAGATACCAAAATTCTTTACTGATAAATCAGGTCAAATGTGATATTAAAAATAAGACATTTTGTATCATGTAATGAAGTGTCTTAGATATTTGGAAGATCTGCATAACTCTATTAACCAGTATGTCTGAAAGAGTCAGTGCTGGATGTTATACAAACCATCTTTGACCAGGAATTCTACTACAAAACTCTTAGAAGTGATAAAGGAATACAGTAGCATTTTAGGTTACAAAATCAACATTCATAAATAGGTAGCCTTTATATATCCAACAATAGTCAAGTTGAAAAAACAGTTAAGGAATCTATTCCATTCACAGTAGTGTCAAAGAAGATGAAATATTTGGGAGTTAAACTAACAAAGAACATGAAAGATCTCTATAAAGAGAACTGTGAAACTTTAAGAAAAAAAATGGCCGAAGATGTTAACAAATGTAAAAACATACCATGCTCATGGCTGGGAAAAATCAACATTGACAAAATGTCTATATTATCCAAAGCAATATACAATTTTAATGCAATCCCTATTAAAGCTCCATTGTCATACTTTAAAGATCTGGAAAAAATAATACATAAAATTATTTATGTTGCTACTTCATAACTGTATTTTTGCTCCTGTTATGAATCATAATGTAAATATCTGATATGCAGGATGTATTTTATTGTTACAAAGGGGTCACAACCCATACGTTGAGAACTGCTGTTCTAGATAAATGGCTAAAACAATCTACAAATGTTTTGAAGTGACATTTTCCATTCACTGAGTGACAAAGACTTGTGATTACTATAATCTTACAGAGGCTGAAGTAATTCTACATTGGGTGTTTGTAATAACACTGTGTGTTGGGACTTCCCAGGTGAAAGGAAGCTGGGGAAAGAGGTGGTGAGAAACAGGCTGGTGCTTTGAGTCTGTCGGAAGCAGAAGCATATTAATCAATGTCATTATGAATAACAACCTGCTAATATCATACCATGGCTTAAAATAAATCGTCTCACAGCACAGACAGTGAGTCTCAAAACAAGCCTTTGAACTCGATACTATCTTTCTGGGTAAAATTGCTCCAAAAGAGCTGACAATTCAGAGGCAAAAAAGCCTTTTTTTTTTTTTCTTTAATTAACTGAAAGAAAGACTGGAGAAGAATCCCCTCAGAAGGCTTCGTGTTGTCTTGAGGGGTTCTTGAGATTTTCTTGGAGATTCATCCTCTCTGGACCTGCAACTGAAGTTCCCACCCCATGAAAATGGCATAAGCAACACCTTTTTTTCCTCTTTCAGGCCGTCACTGCACCCTTCCGTAACCCTTCATATTCCCAGAAATCTACACCTCTGCTGCATTATTTTAGCCCTTTTGGGTTGAGACCCTTTCAGGAGGTCTCCAGACAAGCTTCCTCTTGTCCGGTTCCAGTGTCTGTTTCTTTTCAGCCCCACAGTCAGTGAAAATGCAGATCCCTCCCAGGACGGTCCCCTCTATTCTAGCTCATTCTAACGTTCTCTCTCTCTCTCTCTCTCTCTCCCCTCCCTTTACAAACATACTTTTTTTCTTCACTCCTCTACTATCTTGGGACATTTGACTTCAGCATCTCATACTAGTCCTTAAGCTCTCCAAGTTTCAGGAACACTTGTTAAGCTGTCTGACTGGTATATCCTTAAAGCCCCTCTCAGTTGGCTTGGATCGTGGGAAAGCACCACCCCCTGGAAGAGAGGGTGTGCTCCACAGTGCTCTGCAGACTCTGGAGGGATTCCAGCCTTTCTGGAACTGGAGGTGAGAGTGATTCATCATGAATAGGTTTTACCATGTCTTACTTAGCAAATTCTTATAAGTGATTTAGCAGCTTTTTATAGGAAGCTGGACATGGGTGTCCTTTTGCAGCAGTTCTCAGGCTTTGGAGGTGAGAGGTAATGAAGAGAATCACATTGGTCATTCTATTAAGCCAAGAATTAAGGTTCAAAAATATTTAATACATTGATAAAAGTTCTAAAATATTTATTCATATAAATGTCTGCCTATATATTGGAAATACATTCTTTAAAAAGAGGTTTGTTCAAAAACCAGCCACACAGTGGTATAAAAAACCCTTTGAACATGTGTGAGACAAAATGTGGGAAGACTATTATATGGGTGGGTGAAACATGCCAAAGATGTAAACCAAGGGAGCAAAAAATATTCATGGAGAATAAAGAACGACAGTGTATCCCGGATCTGGGAATGATTAGACGCTGTTATAGACTGAATCGTGTCCCCCCTGAATTCATATGTTCAAGGCTTAGTACCTCAGAATGTGACAGTGTTCAAAAGAGGGCTGTAGAGGAGATCATTAAGTTAAAGTGAGGCTGTTAGGCTGGGCCCTAATCCAATGTAACTGTGTTCTCATAAAAAGAGGAGATGGGGGAGCAAGAGAGACTCTAGGGATGTTTGTGCACAGAAGAAAGGCCATGTGAGGACACAGTGGGAGGCAGTCACCTGCCAGTTGAGGAGAGAGTCCTCCAGGGACACTAAATCTGCTGACATCTCAGTCTTGGACTTTCAATCTCCAGAACTGGGGAAAGTAAATTTCTGTTGTGTGAGCCACTCACTCTGTGAGTTTTGTTATGGTAGCCTTAGCAGACAATTCAGATACCAAGGGTGTGATGGTGGAGAGGGGCTTGGAACTTGATTTGCTCAGCTAAGGATTGTGTGGTGGCATGGAATATATGGCAGTCTTGGGGGAGGAATGCTTGCCTTTCCCCTTGTCCCCCTTTTCTTTTTGTATATCATTCACCTAACAATCAAGGTTCAAAAACTATTACACAGTTCTATGTTGATGGAAGATAAGGTCAGAATGCATTAAAAGTACTAATTGAGAGTGAGGGCATTCAAGGTAGAATTACCTGTTCAAATCCATTTTGGACAACTTATGTAACCAGTCTTGTGACCTGACCAAAACCAGTTTAATGACTTGTAATTCTTTGGTTAATGTAATCCTTTGTTGTGTTAATTAAGAAAAGCTTTGGTTTCATTCAGAGATAAAGATAAATGAAAATTTAGAATATCAGCCCCTGGATTATAGATTTTGATCAGTCTTTCAAAACATTAACTAACTCCAGCGTATGTTTTCCTAATCGGGGACTTTAGTTGTTACTAACCACTTTTGGGAATAAAATAAAGCTGAACATCAAAGGTACAGAGCAGGCTCTTGAATAATGTCATTTCATTATGATACATAATGTTGATGAGAAAAAAAAATCCACTCCCTAGCCAGAGGGAGACCATTGTCTGTGTGGAGGCAGCACCTTCTCCCCATGTCTGCCTGGGTTTTCACCAGGCTCCAAAGCTGTGCGAGTTAGGTTAATTGGTGGATCTAAATGTCCCAGTGCGAGAGAGCACAGGTGTGTGTGAGTGCCCTGTGATGGCATGGCTTCTGCTGGGGTGGGTCCCTGCCTTAACCCTAGCCACAGGGATACTCTCTGGCCACCCTGACCCTGGTTTTTAGTAAGCAGGTTGGAAATTGAGTGAGTACAAATTATTGTCCAATAAAAATTTATAGAGAGTAATCATGCAGACACTGATAATAAACAGCACACGTGAAAGTGCTCAGCAAGCCCTCCATATTGGAGATTGTTTTTGTACTGTGCAGTGGGAAGAGGGGTTTTGGACAATTTTTGCTATGCAAACACTTATTCCTTGATTGAACCCCCCACACCACTATGACTTCCGTCCATCACTCACTGGTTTAACAAAAACTGGATGATTATTTTACTTGTTTTTATTAATCTTTCTTAAGTGTAGATATACCTCACATTTATTTCAATGTTTAATATTAATAGCATTTTGGTCTTTATTAAGAAATCTGGTGATATCATTTTTGACCAGAAATATGCTATAGTAACTCAACTCTCATTTATATCCATTAGCCTATTGTAAAATTGTTTTCATTGTATGTCATTTTGCTTAAGGTCACAGTTTCCAAGAACCTATCAGAGATGTTAGGTAAGTGAAGATTTACTGTATACTAGTGTCCATGCCAAACATCATTAAGATAAATGACAGGTAATATTAAACTTGCTACTAGTACATTTGTAAAATGAAGAAATTTCACCAATGCCATATGTATATTGCAAGGATTAAGGTAAATAAAGTCTGTAAAATATTGAGCTCAACTTTTGGCACATAAGAGGAGCTTAAAAGTAGTTAGTTATTCCACTGGAAGATGATATCAATTAAGAGGCTCAACAAAGAAAATTGCCTCCATTTTGTTGCCAAAGCAATGACTAGTGAATTTGATGTGGAAATTGGAATGTGTAGTGGCAAACATTTTGATGCCCTACAGACCATATCAATTAGGCAGCCATATCGAACTGTCATGGTGGTCTAGTCTTGCCAGGAATGGGGATTTACAACTGACATCCTTTATTGATGAATCATTAAATATATTCTAAATCACATAGTTGTGTAGCTTTTCTTACAATTAATCTTTTTGAATCCAGGGAAGCAATTTTCCTTTCAACCTTCAGCTATCTCTGCTAAGAAGTTCCTATCTTTCCTAAAAATATAGGGTAGAGGAATACTTTTATAGATTTAATTTTGAATTTTGAATATTGTATATAACAAAGTTTATCACTTTCATGCAGAAAAGTTGAGAGTTGTTAAGAGAACATTTAAGTTTTGGTAGGATCCTATGTCCATTGGACCAAGAGAGCCTGGACGAGGATATTGAATTCAGCCCTGCTGCCACATTCAGTATGATTTAAGATGTTGTCTAAACTCTGAGCATACTTTTGCAATTTGTTAAATTGTCTCTTCTTTCTTCATCGTTAACATTTGTTTCTGTCTTGCCAGGTGCAACCAAAAATATTGGGAGAAAATACAGTACAGTGTAGTAACTTCCAGAAAACCTGTGCCTGTTATAAGATGCCAACTATTTAAATTTAAATTGAGAAAGTCAGTCAAAATGTGAGCATTTGGGTTGTGTGATAATCCTCTCAATATTTGGAAGCATTCTAAATGGACTGAGTTGAAGAAGGGAACTGATATTATTACAACTTAATTTATGAACAATGATTGATCTTTTTCTTTTCCAAAACTGTAATTTAAGCAGGAAAACATGTTGCCTTAGCATATTGCCAAATCCTTCAGAAATAAGAACAGCTGTTTTGCCAGCAGTGTGGATTCCTTTTTCTATAGTGTTAATAGGATCAGAAAAAAAAAAAAAATTTTTTTTCTGATTTTGAAAGGACCAGCTGCTCTGTTGTTTTGGAAATATTCCCATATGTTCTGAATGGGAAAAATTAAATGAAGCCAAACCAAAGACTTTTGACTTCGTAAAAGAGACAAAACTTTTCAGGACTTTCTCAACCAGAAAGTTTATAATTAGTGTATTAATTTCCTGGAGGGAATTTTTGCTTCTTTGTGTGACTTAAAGGACAAATTTTTTATCCATTCTCTCATAGGATTTTGTTTTGTACTTGAAATTAATAGTTCAGTGAGCCAAAAATAGTGTATGGTAGTTGGCTGAAAAGCTAATTCAAGAGCCACTAGAAATGTATTAAACCATATTAAAACATGAATTAGTACTCAAAATAAGAGTCTTGCAGCCCATCAGAGAAATATGTAAATCTGCTTTACAAATGACTAATTTCCTATTTGTATTTAAGCGCACAAACACTGCTTTGAAGACATCTGTTTTATGAATACTGGCATTTCGACTGTCTAAAAAAGAATAAACAGAAACTTCTCACCTAAGAAACCCCTACTCAGATGATAAATGGCTTCCAAATTGTAAATCAGCTGGAAGAGTCTAGCTTCAAAATCAACTATCATTTCTTACATCTTTAGTGATAGTTAACTTGTAAAGTTTCTCAAGGTTATTTGTGGTGAAAGAGAAATTGCAATTACTGTGTTTAGGATGGACAACTTACACCATGCAGGCAAGGAAATGGGCCTGTATGGCTGGACATGCGTCAGAATTTCGTAGGAAAGCTATGCCTGGAGGTGACCTCCTTACCTGGAAACTGTACATGGCCTGGACCTAATAAACAGGGATGTTCATTTAAATGTGATGAGCAGTTCACCTGAATTAGTCATTTGTGTTAAAGGAGGAAAAAGTGCAGAAAAATTGGTGACTTACACTTTTTTTTGTAAAATTTCATAATATTATGGGGGTACACACATCTTTTTTTTTTTATTAAATCATAGCTATTTACATTGATATGATCATGGGGCATCATACACTAGTTACACTGACCGGTTGACATGTTTATATACACTTTTACACTGCTGGTGGGAATGTAAATTAATACATTCCTTTTGGAAAGATATATGCAGCTGTCCTTTATTGACTGCTTTCATTCATTCATTCATTCATTTATTCATTTCTCAGGGACTGATGATATGCTGGGTACCATGAGAGGTGCCTTAGCCCACATCATCCGATTGAAACCTCAGCCATGACAAGCTTGTTTTACAAATGCAGAAACAGAGGCTCCTGAGGTGACATGTGCTACCAGCTGGCAGATGTTGGAGCCACTCCTCAAGTACCTTTGTTCAGAGGGAGGGGCCAAGGTGAAAATCCCCCCGACCTGTTCCCCAGCCTCCACACCTCCTTATCTGTAGATGGAGCCAACACCTGTCTGGGGTTGAATTAATTTCAAGTAGCAAACCCAGGCCTGGCACCAGGACGGATGAGGCAGGACAAAGCTGGCCCCAAATGACACTCTCTCACCCTACCACATGGCAGTGGGCCTGCTTGTACTTGGAGGGACCACAGAAAGTGAGTGGGTGAGCTCATAACGGCCCTCAAAGCAGCCCTCCAATCCCAGCCATCCTATTGCCCTACACCTCAAAGCCATGCCTGTAGGACTCTGAACACAGCCTCCTCATGGTCATAGGTACCACTTAGCCTGCAGGCCAGCGGGTGCAGGGACAATGTCCTGCCGAGGCCCTGCTGAAACTGAGATGCGGCAAGCTAGGCCTCCCCAGAGCAGCTCACCATGCTGTGAGAATCGGGCACATTCCGGACATCAGTGCCATGAGGCCAAGAGGAGTGCAAGTCCACCAGATCTGAGCGGAGCGGGCCAGGCAGGGAGACGAGAGAAAGCAGAGGGGACAGCAGCTACTGGGGCCAAGGACAGGGGAGGTGTGGCCATTGCACTGCCCTCTCTGCCCCCATGTCAGGCCTGTGTGCCCATGTCTACCCCTGTCCCTGCGGACAAGCGGTGCATCTCCAGAGCCCTGGCCATCAGGGGCTGGGGGCTCGGCCCACGTCTCAGCTGCTCAAGTCAAGCAACCCCCAGTCTGCAGAGCCCAACATGAATGGCGCTCACTGGGCCTCACAGTTCAGGGGAAGCTCAGCAGGAACAAGCCGACTGGGCTGACTGCTTTAGAGCAAACAGGGCCAGCAGAGCCACCTGCCACATCACCTCCCCCACAAACTCACCTCAGAGTTAAAATAAAATTGAATGCCTCCCCCTCTAGCCCTTGGGACCTATGTGACCTGAGCCCTCCTCACGCTCTGGTTCTGGCTCACCCCACACTCTCTTGGGCGCTGCGACGTACACAAAGCCCATTCCCACCTCACAGCCTTTGCCTCAGCTGTCCCCTGCCTTGAATCTTCTTTCCGACGAGGCTCGACCACACCATCTAGAAGCACTCGCCTGCCACCCTCCTCACCCAGCCCGTCCCTCTTCAGTCCTGGCTCTACCTCGTGGCCTTCACAGCATGTGTGCCCTGAGAACTACCCTGTCCCCTAGCTTGTCTCCTTCGGTGCTGTCCACTTCCCTGGGAGGATGTCAGCTCCATAAAAGTAGGTCACTGCTACGTCCTCAGTACCAACAAGAGTCCTGACACCTTCCTCAAGTGAACTCATGAACCGAGTGAAGATGAAGGACAAAATACCCGCAACCTATTCTCAAATCACACTCTCATGTCACCCCTGACCTTTCCCCAACCTTCCATGGACAGCTGACCGTGCTGCGAGGGGCTCCGCCTCCAGTGTGTTCAGAGGGACTCTGGCCAACAGCATCAAAGTGTCCTGGAGCCCTGCCCTTCCGCCCAGAAACAGCAGCTTATCCAAACGTGTGGATGTGTTTGCGTTTCCAAATCCCCCATCAGCGGCCGTCTGGCGCACGTTAGCTGTCACACAACCATCTGGCAACAGACTCAGAAATCTGATCCTTACAGTAAAATGTCAAACGTGAATGTTCCCAAAAGGTAATATCACACAGGTGGACAGGAGAAAACCTGGCCTTTCCTATGTCCATCCTTTCTAGACTTCTCCTCTATGGGTATCCACTGTCCATCCTTGAGGCCACATCTCTGAGGGAAGAAGGCCCAGTCACGGATGCAATGTGCACTATCAAGATGAGTGAGCCTACTTTTGAACCACCACTATATTAAAAAAAGTGTTCCCGGAGCTTAGTTCTCTAAAAGCCTACGTAAAACTCATTGATTATTGGTTTAATTCTGAGCTCTAAGATAGAAATCTATTTTTAAGTGATACATATATTTTCCTGTCTTTTTGAAAAGATTACCTTAACTATCATTCAGTATCTAGATACCAAATAACATGAAGGAAGGAAGCAGGGGAAGGGGGGGGGGGGGCCAGAGGAGAGCCTGCAGCCAGCAGAGAGGAGGTGGGGGAGTCACAGGTCTGTACAAGCCCAGGGTTGGCATGTGGGAACACAGGGCCTCCAAGGTTAGCAAAACTTTTATTTGCAAGAGAAGTCAGAATTCCAGACTTTAGGTTAAATTGCTTGCATTTTAAATGCTTAAAAATGCCATCTAAGCCAGATGAGACAAGTCTGAGGGTCCAAATTGATCCTTAGGCAACAAAAGACAAATCTAGCTAAACTCCTGGCTAGAGTGGTTGAACCCACCACTTTAAGAACCTGATGAAAGAAGCAGCAGGTCCACTTCCAGACATAACATTGGTATCTCTTCTACACACAATGTCCAGCAACCAAGCAAAAATTACAAGATGTGTTTAAAAAAAAAAAAAAAAAAAACTCATTTATAATCACCCAAACCGACCCAAATGGTAAATGTAAAAACACAAACCATGTTTTATCCATACAATAAAATGCTCCTCAGCAGGGCAAAGGAACAAACTGCTAATACATGGCGTGACACAGATAAATCAAATGCATCACGCTAAGAGACAGAGCCAGCCTCTTGCACGCTGTATGATTCCGCTGACTACACAGACAAAAACCAAACCAGCTGCTGTCAGGGATGGAGGTGGCAGGAGAAGGAGGCTACAGAGGCACACGGGGACATCTGAGGAGGGAAAGACTTCCTTGATGTCTCAACTGTGAAGATATTAGTATAACTATATAAACTGTCAAAATCAATAGTATTGTACACCTAAAACAGTACTTTTTTGGTATGTAAATTCTATCTCAATAAATCTGGAGGGAAGAAAACAAGGTGAGCTGGTGGATAAGAAGCTCTGTGGGGAACAGCTTAATAATTGTTGCTATTGAGTAAGACACGTCATGCACCGGTTGCTGAACTAATGGTGCATCTCATTTAATCCTTTCCACTACCCAAGGGGTAGTTTCTACAAACATTTTACCAACAAAATTGGGCACGGAAAGCTAAAGTGAGTTACCCAGGTTCTTGCAGTGAGAGCTGGTGTTCACCCAGAGGTAAACTAGGGCTTCAAGGTGAGGAATGTAGGGCCCTGTGGGCAGGATGGGCCTTGACCCTACGGGGGTGGGGATGGGCGGGGGGAGGCATAGACCAGACAACACCACCCAACATTTAAGCACCAGCACCTTGGAACCAGATAGCAGCACCTTGGAACCTCCTAGCAGGACGGCCTTCAATGACATACCTCCCTGAGCCTCAGTTTCCCTGTTGGCAAAATGTAGATACCTACCAACAGGAACATTAGGAGACCAAAGTATACATGCAAGATTAGCAGCCAGTGAGTAACGTGCAGTGCTTGGAAGGGGAACTGCGGCTGTTTCATCCCCGACACCAGCTTTGCCATACAGCCTGCAGTTTTATAAACATGTACTCATTGTTGCTGCCTCCAGACCTTTGCTAGAAGTTTCTGTTCCTCAGCCTGCCCTCCCAACCAGCTTTCTCCCCTTCCCCCTGTTGACTGCAAGGCCAGCTCAAACAAAGCCTTCCTCTGGGCTGAAATTCAGCTCCACAGAAAAGCTGAGGAAGGGTGAGTGAGGCTGTGGGGAGAGAGGCGACCATCCACTCACACCTCCAGATCCAACAGGAGAAAAGAAAGTGACTCCCAGGGCTCCTGCTGGCTGGGAGCAGCTGCTCCAAAATCCTGGCAGAGGGCTCCATTCTGTCCGTATGGAGAATGCCAGGCTCATACCGGCACGGGTGCCAGAGTCAGCAGGAGTGAGAGAAGAGCCAGGTCTGTGCCCACATGCCATCTGGCATTGTCAATATACTCACAGGGAACACCTCCACCCAGCCCTGGGAAGCTCTAGTGCAAGAGAAAGGGAGCTGGACTGGGCCCTGCCAGAGCAGGGTTTGAATCTAGACTCTGCCATGCGCCAGCTGGGTGCACGGTCTTTTCTCACTTACAAAGTGGAATAGATGCTTTGGGAACTGAGATACTGAGTGGCAAATACATTAGCTCACAAACACTATGAGGATCACAGGACACCTGCCCGGCCCTCCACCTTCTCCCCAACTCTCCTGACTCCCTGCCCCACCCCCACCTGTCCTCATGCCCTGCCTCCACTGTCCTCAATCCCCACCCCCACCTGTCCTCATGCCCTGCCCCCACTGTCCTCAATCCCCACCCCCACCTGTCCTCATGCCCTGCCTCCACTGTCCTCATGACCTGCCCTCACCTGTCCTTATTGCCCCACCCTCCTATCTTCATAGCCCCAACCCCACTGTCCTTTTCTAACCTGTCCTCATGCCCCAGCTCACCTGTCCTCATGCCCCGCCCCCACCTGTCCTTATGCCTGGACTATACCCACACTGCTTCTAAAGGAGTTAGTTCCCTTCCAGGCTCTTGTCATGTAACCAAGTGTACATTTATTATTCTTATCTGTTTACCACCTGCCTCCCTGACCCCCAGAATACTGGCTCTATGAGGATAGGGATTTTTTGATTAATTCACTGCTGTGTCCTCCCCAGGCCTAGCAGTCTCTGGTACATAGTAGGTGCTCAATAAATACTTGCTGAATGAGTGACTAGTCCCCCGCCTTCTGTACTTGGATTCATTGGTTGTTTATGCCAACCTAGGCTACTGGGTTGTGTATAGGCATAAAGTGCCAAACAACTGCAGCCAGAGGTTCTAGAACATCAAAGATGTGTCAGGACAGAAAGGTTAACTTTCCATCAGGGCTGAAACGGGAGGAAGCTCTGGGTGTTTTCTCTGTCTAGATAGTGCAAGTCATTCCACACAGCCATGACCTTGCATCTTGAGCAAACCAGCTTGAATGACAGACAGAAAAGCTGCATAATGTTTAGAAACTTATAAATAATGATCATCCAGGCCCAGGCTGAAGCTCCCACCAAGCTGCTGCCGGCAGCAAGATGACTTGGTCTGGGTTTATGGGCCCCACACGGGGTACCCCCAGGATGCCAGCAACCTCCTCTCCACCAGGTACCTCCTCTGCCTGAGCCCAGGCTTGTCCAAAACCAGCTAAGGCAGAAAAATGTACATTTCACCTGCATCGCTACTTACAGGTCTCCAGAAGCACGTTCTGAAGGTGATAAGGCTCTCCTATAGCCTCAGAACCAGCTCTGCAGAGTATCCATCTGCAGGATCCACACTCGGAACTAGGTGTCAGGTCCCTTCTCCTGATCCAGCGTTCTTCTGGCAGCTCACAAGGTGGGGTCAGGATCCCTCCTGGACCCACCCAAAGGCATGCAAGGCAAGTGTTACCCAAGCAGGGCAGGGCAGCTTTGCCACAGCAGGGTGCTCAGGGCCATCATGGGGTCTCTGTCCACCCAGCAATGTGGGGGCATCAAACCAGGTGGGTGGTGTCAGGGCCAGGTGGTCTTGAACTCAGGGGTTCTGGTGGGGTGGGAGGCAGCACAGAGCCTGGGTAGTGGGCTACAATCCTGGCTTTCCTGTCCACTGCCTTGGGCAAGTGACCTAACCTCTCTGTGCTTCAGTTTTCACATGTGAGATAGAGAGAATCACAGTATGTCCCTCCTAGGGCTGCCACGCGGAGTCGGTGTGCTAGGTTAGGTAAGGAAAGCTCTTAGAAGCAAGGTCAGCAGAGCGTGCAGTCAGGACTTCCAACAACAGCTTCTCCCAGAAGGTCCCGCTCCAGTCCCCAGTAAACTGTGCCTCTGGCCCAGCTGTCATCAGAGAGCACTAGCTTTGGGAGCCCTGGTATGTTCATTCGCTGAGGCTGCCACACCAAAGTCCCACAGACTGGGCAGCTTACAGGTGAGAAATTGATTGCCTCAGAGTTGTGGAGGCCGAAGTCCAAGATCTAGGTGTGGGCAGGGCCTGTTTGCTTCCCTGAGGCCTCTGTGCTTGGACTACAGACAGCCACCTTCTCGCTGTGTCCTCGCGTGGTTGTCACTCGGTGTGTGTCTATGTCCTCACCCCCTCGTCCAATGAGGACATCAGGAAGATTGGATTAGGGTCCACCCCCCATGAGCTGGTTTTAATTTAATTACCTCTTTAAAGGCCCTGACTCTGCCTACAGTCACATTCCGAGGTGCTGGGGGTTAGGGTTCAACCTATGAATGGCAGGGGCACGGTTCAGCCCAAAACACCTGAGTCTTGCTCAACATTTAATAGGCTGGTCCTGGAGCGGCGCCTATGGTTCGAAGGAGTAGGGCACTGGCCCCATATACCGGAAGTGGCGGGTTCAAACCCAGCCCTGGCCAAAAACTACAAAAAAAAAAAAAAAAAAAAAGTGGTGCTGTGCCACCACTCCAGGTTCTCTTGGGCCTTGGAGGGGAAGGGGGCAAACAGGTGGCCTGTGCCTCTCTGTGACTCCTTCTCACCTTCAGACAATGCTCCCAGGACCCCAGAAACTACATGAGGAAATTCACAGGCCACTGTGTCACAGCTGGTTTAAGACAAAGGGAGATGTGAGCCCCCGGGTCCTGAGCCTCAGCCCTAAAAACAGAAGTGAGGAAGTCATGGTTCCTACAGCTTGCCAGGGAGAGACTGAGCCACGGAGGCACCGCAGACCCCAGGGGAGGAGGAAGGCTAATTCAGAGGGGCAGGGGCTGCAACACTAAACCACAAGCATCTCCCAGGCATGGGAGCCAGAGCACGAGGTGGGGGGCACAGCAGACACGCCCAGAGCATCACAGCAGGCTGTGGTCCACTCTCCGCACACCAGTCACTGCGCCAGGCACAGAGCAAGACGTGTGTCTGCACTGGAGACATCGCCTTTGGAGCAGTGTGAATGTGCCCTCGCACGCATGACCACATCACGTCATGGCCTAGAGGCCCCTCCCTTGGCTCCCAGGTTGGTGCGTCATCCAGGCCCCCCAAGCCCTCATGCATCGGGCACTCCATATTGTCACCATTGTCACTGTGGGTCTCTAGCCCCCAGCACCACACCAGGTACACATTGTTGAATAAGCAAGCTAATGACCTACCCACACTGTCTCCTGTGGGCCTGTGGGCCCTGAAGCTCTGCTCTAGTGCCCCTAAGGGTCTCTGATTCTGTGGCCACTTAAGAAGGGTGACAGGGGTCTCCACACCTTCCTGCCCCCGGGGGCTTGTGTAAAGGGACTATGGAGGTCTGCCTGCCTTTGGGGTACTGGGTCTGGACAAAACCAGAAACCACAGACATGCAGGCTCCTTCCTGCAAAGGCTCAGGGACCCAAGGGTGGTCTTCAGCCCCAGAGTCTCACCTCCCTGCCTCAGGAGTTGGCCATGTGTCTCTTATCTAGCCGTGATGGCTCCAAGGGGCTCTGGGACCAAGGGGAACACATTCAGAACAGCTGGAAACTGTACAAGAACTCAGCCTTTGGTCCGTTTACTCTTGAATGAACAGAATATGCCAGGGCTCTCCCATAATTCACCCTGTCACCCTTAATAGCTGATAATAAGAGTTAACATTTTCTAAGCCAAGCACTTTATACTAATTATCTCATTCAATACATATAGAGGCTCGGGAAGGTCAGATACTTGTCCAGGGTCACGTTGCAAGTGCTAATGAGGACACTGAGAGTCAGCTCTGCTGACAGCACCTGCTAGGAGCTGTTCTAAGCCTTAGTTTACATCCATTTATTTATCCCAGAGCCTCTGACCTGGGTCTGGGGCTACACTGGCTACGGCAGCACTTGACAGAAGCTACTACATGAAGCCGTTCCATATCTGGGCTATGTCCTAGCACAGTGCTGGGACACAGAGGTGCTCAATGGATGGAGGATGAGTTATGAAAAGAAGAGAAGCGGGAAAGAAGCAAGGAAGGAGGGACAGAGTGACGGATGGATGGAGAGATGGATGAGAGGAGGACAGCAAAATAAAGGAATGGATAAGTGGGGGGGGAAGGATGGGTAGACAAAAAGATGGATGAGTGGGTGGACGGAGGGACGATGGCAGGCTGGCTGGCTGCCAGGGTCCCCCCATCCATTAGCAGGAAGACAGAGAGGTAGAGATACAGGGTCTGCAGTTAGTCACTGGGGACAGAAATGTGCGTAAATAACAGAGCCAAGGGTAGAAGCAGCTGAGAGCCATGGGCCTTCAGAGAGAAAGGAGTCCTCACAGGCTTCCTAGAAAGAAGTGACATTTGAGCTACATGTGTAAAACTTGCTGTGGGGAGACACAGGGGGAGGAGCCTCCAGGGAGGAAGGAGGGCACGGCACAGAACCGGGCAGGGGAGAGGCGACAGGCCTCCTTGGAGTCACCAGGTTCCTCTGCTGTCTCTTCTCCACCCTCGCACCTGGAGGTCCCTCTCTTCTCCTGTACCAACCAGTCCTGGCCTGACTAGAACAGACGGGCAGAAAGTGCTGCTGCTTTGATCTATGTGGGCCGCGCTCTGTGTGCCCTGCCCACATCCCCGAATGTGAAGAGCATGGACAGAAACAGGACTGAACACCGCAACCTGCCGGCACCTAAAACGCATGATCCTGTAAACTTTAAACAACTGGGCCGTGGTTAGACCTGATATTCCACAAATGGGGAGAATGCCCAGCCATCGTCACACAGCCAGGGGCCGGCAGAGGCTGGGTTTGAGCCTGGGGAGGCTCCCTCAAAGCCCAGAGCCTTCCACCATGGTGGAAGAGGGCACCAGCTCATACCCGTGGCTTCCACACCAGCCCCAGGTGGCCACCACAAAGCTAAATGACAGGGCCTAGGGCCTGCTCACTCTCCGCTCAACATTTCTTAATGATGAATCAGGGTGTATTAAGAAAATCCATAAGTTTCTCAGAAACACTAGAGAAAGGGCCATGTAAATACCGAGCCACATTCCCCAGGTATTGCTGCAGAAGTGAGTGTGGCACAAGGTCACCATGCCCAGCCTCCCCTCCAGCCCTGCAGGTCACTGGGCAGCTGACACCCCCCTCACCACTCAGCACAGCTGCAGGGAGGGTCCGACTCCAGGTAGAGAAGGCAAGGCAGATACACTCCTGAAAGCACCACAGAACAGGGACTTTGAGGGCTCCTGCTTCTGGGGGAGTTTCTGGAAGCTTCCTGGAAAAGATCCCAGCTGCCAGCCAGGCGTGTCCCTCAAATGTCACTCCTGCATCTGCACACCTGCTGCACGGTAGGCTCTGGGTCTGCAGGAGATGGAATGCCGTCATTTCTGCCCTCCAGGGGCTGCCTGAGATCGTCAGCTCAGCTGCTGTAACAAAAGCAGCGCAGCCTGCAGCCCAGGCAGCAGACCTGACTTCTCACAGTTCTGGAAGCCCAAGATTAAGGTGTGACAGACCCAGTGGCTGTGAGAGCCTCTCCTGGGTTTGCATCCTCACACAGCAGAGAGACCATGTCTCTGTGTCTCTCCTTAAAAGGGCACCAATCCCATGATGAGGGCTCCAGCACATCACACAACCACCCCTAAAGACCCCACAAACACCATCATGCTGGGAGAGGGGGCAGAATCCTTCCTGATTCACCAACATGTGAATTTGGGAGAGGACACACAGTCATAGCAGAGGTTGAGGCAGGTGGGTAGGTGGGCATAGCCAGCCTAGGGAATGGGTGAGTATGCTCACTGCTGGAGAGCCGGAGATGGGACTCAGCACCTGGGAGGGCCCAGGGAGCCCCACAGAGGTGGCTTTGGAAAGACATGCTAGATTTTGCCAGATTGGGGAGGAAGAAGATGGCTCCCAAGCTAAGGGAGCAGTAATGCCCAGGAGGGGACATGGCTGAAAACAGGACAGGCCGAGTCACAGAGGTGCAAGCTGATCTCACAGCACTGGGGAGCCATTGAAGGATTGGGGGCAGGAGAGTGACACCATGAGATCCATCTCCGGGACAGCTTTACTGTTGGACAGATAACGGGGACAAGAGGCAGTGAAGCCAGTGTTGAGTCCATCCCAAAGGAATAAGCAAGACCACAGGAGCTTCTGGAAAAGAGCTGGTGTCCAGGCCAGTTTCCCCGTGTCCCCTTCTACAATCCTTGATGCAAGCCACAGGGGTCTCTCTGAGTATCCCCAGGCTCAGCCCCTTCTCCTTCCCCATCTTAACCCAGTTCCTGCTGCCTGGAACGCAGCTCCCTGTCCAGCAACCCCACCTCCTCTCCCATGTCCTCCTGCAACCCAAGGCAGCTTGGCACCTGCATGTCCCTCTCCTGGGCCTGTCTTCCGCCAAGGGGCGAGGGCTCCAGAGTGAGTTCCGCCTTTCACAGGCAGGAATCCCCAGGGCCTGGCACTCAGCAAGCTCTCTGCAATTTCCTAACAACTTGATGGATGATGGATGAGAATCCAACATTGCTTTTGCACATGTTGTTGCTCAGTGAATGTGTCAGAAATGGACTCCATCACCAAGGTAGCTCATGTGCTTGAGTGAAATGGACCAGCCTGTACTCCCACTGTCTGGGCCGTGCCCACAGCAGGGAACTATAAACAGGCTGCCCCTCGAGGTTCCCATGGGACCCCAGCCCTAGCAGGCTATGCCCAGCTAGGACAGATGCATGCGCAGCTCTCAAGGCCTGGGAAGGGTTGGCAGGCCCCCAGAGCCCAGCTGTGAGAGACGTCCAGTGCTCAGCTGACTCCAGCTCTGCGTAGAAGCCTGGAGACCCACGGGACCTTCTGCTGTTGCCAGGAGTCTCATGACACCCAACTAAGCAACACATGCTTCCCGTTACTAAGCTAAGACCCCTAAGCTGCAGAGAGGCCAGCTCAGAGACCCCATGAGAGCCATGCACACCTGCAAGCAGGGGCCGCACCTTAGCCCCATCGTGTCCCTGGGTACTTGGCAAAGTTGAGGAACCCCGAGGTAACAGATGGGAGCCCTCTCTGCACAACCTGGCTACACAAACATCCAGCCTCACAGCATAGGAAGGAGGACAGCCCAGGACGTGAGAGGGAGGGTGGAGGATGGTGGCCCATGCTGAGGACCGAGCGACCCAGGAAGCTGGCCTGAGTCTTGCTGACACCTGAGAGAGGTCCAGACTAGAGCTGGGAAGGCAAGGTGAGGATGAGGATGGGAAGAAGACAAGGGGAAGATAGCTGAGGCATCAGAGGGGTCCTAGGGAAAACCCACATCCCCAGCTGGGGTGTAGAGCAGGTATGAAATCAGCGGGCCAGAGTGGGAACTGCTCAACTATCTGGCTCAGCACCGATCAGTGCCTGAGCACGAGGAAAAGACTTCTTAGCCTACACCAGAAGTACAATACATAAGCAAGAAAATAGATAAATTGCACTTCATCAAAATTAAATACTTGTGCTCTTCAAAAAATGCTATGACAGAATGAGAAAGACAAGCTGCAGATTGGGAGAAAGATTCGCAGGGCACACGTGTGGTGCAGGACGAGCTTCTGATGAAGGGTGGGCCATGGACAAAGAACTCTCAAAACAGCAACAATGACAAGCCCCACAATTCCTAAAGTGGACAAAGGATTCCAATAGACACTTCACCGCTTAAACAAAGAGACTTGACATCATTAGTCATCAGGAAAACGAACATCCAAAACCATAATGAGATAACACTCCACACCCGTTAGGGCCTAAAATTTAAAGCATGACCCTACCAAGTGTTGACAAGGACTTGAAGGACCTGGAATTCCCAGCCATTGCCGGTAGTGGTGTAAAATGATTGGTTTGGAAGTTTTTTTAAAAGCTAAACTTATGAAACATATCCCTAACCTGGTCCCGCCTTTCCATTTCTGGAAATGAAGACACATGTCCCCAACAAAGACTTGTAAAAAAGTGTTCGTGTCAGCTTCATCTGGAACAGCCAAACCCTAGCAACAACCCACGTCCATCAGCAAGCAAACGGATAAACAAATTGTGGTCTACCCGAGCAATAGAATAAAAAGGAATGAAGTCCTGATTGATCCATGTGACAACACGGATCAATCTCAAAATAACAGTGCTGAGTAGAAGGCGGCAGACTAGGAGGAGTGCACACCACAGGATTCTACTAAGAGGAACACTAGGAAAGGCCAACTTGTCTATGCTGACAGCATCTGGGAAGGAGCTGGGGGAAGGCGGGGAGGAAGGGACAGTAAAGGGTCACAGGCAGACTTTTGAGGGGATGTGTACGCTCCCTGTTGTGGTGATAGCTTCTCCCAGGTGGACGCATCTGTCGAAACTCATCACTTGATTTGCTTTGAACACATGCAATTTATTGTATATCAATATACCTTAGTAAACGGGGAACACACCTACTGTGCATCTTACAAGGGTACGTGTAAAATATACTAGGTGTAGAATATAAATGTCTTAACACAATAAGGAAGAAAATGCCGTGAAGGCTATGTTAACCAGTGTGATGAAAACAGTTCAAATTGTATATAAAACCAGCACATTGTACCCATGATTGCATTAATGTACACAGCTATGACTTAATATTAAAAAATGGAAAAAAAAAAAATATATATATATGCCTCAGTAAAACTGTTCCTTTTAAACCCTGCCTAAACTTGGCATTTTGCTGCAGCTGAGGATGAGCATTATTCTGTGGAATACAGTAAACAACATTACTCATTCACAGGACCAGTTCTAGATTTGCCTAGATTTGTGATAAAAGAGTTCTATCTTTCTCTGCAGTCTAAAATCCTCATGGACCAGGAGAGAAGAAATTCACATCCGTCGTGGAGGCCACAGACGATTTCCCATTCACTTCCAGCTTACATCTGCCTTCTGCCCCCAGACTGGGGTGAAAGCAAGTCAGGCTGGCAAGCCCCATGCGTCGGTGTTTCCAGAATTTCAGCTACTCTCTTCAGAGAGGGTCTTGCAGGTCCATTGGTCAACAAACCATTGTTAGAGAGAAAGCTGATATTTTATTGTTCTGCAAATACATTTAATAGACGTCATTTTTAAAGCCAATCGATGTGGTAGGGACACTTCTCTAATGGACATGCACCTCTGGGCCTGTTGGCATCACTCGGGCACCCAGGGCTCTGTGATTTTGGACAACTGTCTTAACCTCTCTGTGTCTCGGTTTTCTCATTTCTAAAATAGCAATGATCTGTTGTCAGCTGTGGAGGGGATTAAACATGGCAGCCCAGCCCACTGGGCAAGCCCTGGAGAGCACAGTGCTCAGTGGACAGATCCTCTCATGGCAGGCGACCCAGGCCTCGGTCCTTCTCTCAGAGCCTGGGAGCTACACAAGCACACAGCTGAACTACATGTCTGCTTCCCTGCACCCCACCTTCACCCTGGCAGCCAAGCCACAGCCCAGAAGAGAGAATGTCCGTAACAACCATCGGCCAAATTGAATTCAATTCCCACTGCTTGCATCTCTGTTTCAGAGCACTATAAAAGATAAAAGGATCTCAAAACTGTTTGCAGCAAGCTGAAGCCACACACACGTGTGGAGGGCTCATGTGACACTCCCATCCTGTGTTGGCTGATGTCAGCGTGAAGCCAGGCCCCTGTGCCCAGGTCCAAACTGTCTTCTGATGAGCACATGCTGTAAGGAAGAGGCCCTGGTGTTCCCAGACTTGCTCAAGGCCTATTTGGCTGCCAGGAGGGCCACCGCTCCTGTGTGATTTTCCGGTGCATAAAAAGAGTTCTGGATCTCTGAGTCCTGCGTTGCTAGGAAACCAAATCAGAAGTCAGCAGCCCTAAACTTTGTCACCGGCACTCTCCTACTCACTGGTGACCTGGAGTGAGTCACTGAACCTCTCTGGGGCTCCTTTCACATTGGCACACAATAGAAAAACACCTGCAGCCCAGGGGATGCCACAGTGATGCCAAAGTGCACCTGATGATTTAGAACCACCTGGTGCTAGCAACCCACCCAGCCTGCACGCAGGGGACTGGACTCAGACACCTGTGCTCCAGCAGGCAGAGCCAGCCTGGGGGAAGGAGAGGGACGGAGGATTCTTCCCAGGGCTCCGGAAAAGCTCCATAAGCATCTGAACGCTGGGCCCCAAGACTCCTGCCAGGGGCAGAGGGCCCTGGGGAGGGGGTCTTGGCATGGCAGGTGCAGCACCAGGCTGAGGGTGGCCATGGCTGTGGTGTGTGGGCTGGGATTGTGGCTTTGTCCTGAGGAGGCAGAGAAGAGCAGAGACAGGACAGGGTGGTGGGGAGCAAGAAGCATGAAGAGAGGCGGGCACAGAGCCAGAGTCCAGGTGGTCAGTGGGTACCTTTAGCAACCAAGTTGTCCCCAAGGTTACTGGCCTGTCTACAAAACAAACCCCAACTGAGTGGCTGTCTCTGTTAGCCAGAATGTGCTGGAAACCCAAGAAGGGGCAGGTCTCATGGACGGGCCAGCATAGAGCACGGTCTTTACCTATAGCAGGTGACGCTCCAAACACAGAACTCAGACAGGGGCTCCAGCTCCCACCTCAGGCGGTGGGGCTCCACCTTGCTTACTCCCCCCAGTGGTAGCCAGCAGGGGAAGCTATGGGGGGCTGAGCAGGGAAGGCCATCCACCATGGTGAGGCCGGCCAAGAACTGACCTCGGTCCTGGAGAGGGGGGCTGAGTCCTAATGGAGCCTAAGTGCAGAAAGCACCCCTGAGAGAAGGATGGAGGAAAAGGGCAGGGGCTCCTACAACACCCCTGCCTCGGAGCCCACGTGTCCTGACTGCACCAGCAGCATGAACACAGGGGCCATAGGAAGCCCAGGGTGGCTTCTTAAAAATGACAAAGGGCACAAGGCCAAGGCCCAAGCCACACATGCATACACACACATAGCATACGCAGAGCACACACAGTACACACACAGAACACACACAGCACACACAGTACACACAGCACACTCACACAGTACACAAACAGTACACACACAGTACACACACAGTACACACAGCACACACAGCACACACACACAGCACACACAGCGCACACACACACAGCACACACAGCACACATTACACACACAGTACACACAGTACACACAGCACACACACAGCACACACAGCACACACAGCACACAAACAGTACACACAGCACACACAGAGCACACACAGCACACACACAGCACACACAGCACACACAGAGCACACACAGCACACAAACAGAACACACAGTACATACAGCACACACACACAGTACACACACAGCACACACACACAGCACACACACAGCACACACACACAGCACGCACAGTACACACACAGCACACACAGAGAACACACAGCACACACAGTACACACACAGCACACAAACAGTACACACAGCACACACTACACACACAGTACACAAACAGTACACACAGCACACACACAGCACACACAGCATACACCCAGTACACAAACAGTACACACAGCACCCACACAGCACACACACAGTACACACACAGCACACACACAGTACACACACCACACACACCACACAAACAGTACACACACAGCATACACACAGTACACACAGCACACAGAGCACACACACAGCACACACAGCACACAAACAGTACACACAGCACACACAGCACACAAACAGAACACACACAGCACACACTCAGTACGCACAGCACACACAGCACACACACAGCACTGCACACACAGTACACACAGCACACACAGAGCCCACAAAGTACA
The DNA here is from genome assembly GCA_963574355.1 of Loris lydekkerianus. NCBI lineage: Eukaryota > Metazoa > Chordata > Mammalia > Primates > Lorisidae > Loris > Loris lydekkerianus. Next base: position 35,568 of record CAUYPK010123048.1, on the reverse strand, counting down.
CACGAACATACACATCCACACCATAGCACATGCACACTTGCACCACACATGCATTCACAGTTCACATGCACACACACACACTCAAGCACACACACACAGCACACACAGAGCACACACAGCACACACAGTACACACAGCACACACACAGAGTACACACACAGCACACACACAGCACACACACAGAGCACACACACAGCACACACACAGCACACATAGTACACACAGCACACAAACACAGCACACACAGAGCACACACACAGCACACAAACAGAACACACAGTACACACAGCAAACAGTACACACACAGCACACACACAGTACGCACAGCACACACAGCACACACAGAGCCCACAAAGTACACACGAACATACACATTCACACCACAGCACATGCACACACAGCACGCACATGCACACTTTCACCACACACGCATTCCCAGTTCACATGCACATACACATACACACACTCAAGCACACACACAGCACACACAGAACACACAGCACACAAACAGTACACACAGCACACACACAGAGTACACACACAGCACACACACACAGCACACACACAGCACACACAGAACCCACACACAGCACACAAACAGAACACACAGTACACACAGCACACAAACAGTACACACAGCACACACAGCGCACATACACAGCATGCACAGTACACACACAGCACACAGCACACACAGCACACACAGTACACACACAGCACACAAACAGTACACACAGTACACACAGCACACACAGAGCACACACACAGCACACAAACAGTACACACAGCACACACAGCACACAAACAGTACACACAGCACACACAGCACACAAACAGTACACACACAGTACGCACAGCACACATAGCACACACAGCACACACACAGCACTGCACACAGTACGCACAGCACACATAGCACACACAGCACACACACAGCACTGTACACACACAGTACACACAGCACACACAGAGCCCACAAAGCACACACGAACATACACATTCACACCACAGCACATGCACACACAGCACGCACATGCACACTTGCACCACACATGCATTCACAGTTCACATGCACACACACATACACACACTCAAGCACACACACACACACACACACCCGCTGAAGCTTTGTTCTCAGATGTTCTCGGTGTTCACAGCACAGCTGTCTGCACCCACCCTCAGGCATTTCCTTCTGTTAGAAAATGCCAGCAGTGAAGAGCTAAGTCTGGCAGCCGTGGAGGCCGAGTCCTGGTCTGAGTCCACGCCTGTCTCTGCCGCCCCACCCCTGATTTCACTTCACTGCTCAGAACCTCTGTTTCCTCATCTATAAAAAGAGGGAAACACTCCCCTAGCCGGATACACGATGGGCACTGTGCCCACATCCAAGGGGTTTTCTTCTTTTCCAGATGAATTAGTTATGGAGAAGTCAGCCATGCAGGAATCTCCTCCCAGGACCCATGAGCAGCCCTTCCCAGGCACAGCTATGCCTTTGTGCAGCTCTGAAAGTCATCGTGGGGGAGGGGAGGGGAAGAGAATGGTTGAGGGGACATGCAGCTGATGTCACCTTCAGGATTGTCCACCACAGGCTTCTTGTCCAGGTAAAGCAGGCACTTAGTCTCTCCCAGCCTCAGTTTCCCCCAAACAAGCAGGTCCCCTGAGAACCGGACATCTCAAGAAACCAGGGAGCTAGACAGTGCGACCCTTCAGCCTCTCCCAGGCACCAAACAACTCTAGAATACATGGCAGCAGGAAGACCCTTTGTGAGAACTAACACTCGGTGCTCTGTCAGAAAGGTCACCCAGCCTAGCCCCTGCCCCATCTTAGGGGCCCTACAGCTCCATCCCACTGAGCCCTGGAAGTCGCCCCTTGTGCCCTCAGATGCAGTGGGACCAAACCCCCCTCCTCCTCCTGCCGGCTCCCTCACAGCCTCCTGCCACCTGTCCTTCCCCCAGAACCCAGAATTCTCGCCTTCCTTCCAGAAGCCTTCCTCCCTCTCCCCTGAGACCATCCACAGGCCTGCCCTGGGGTCTCCCCCACCCATACCCATCCTGGAGCCCACGGCACTGACCCAGCCAGTGACCCCCCACTCCTTCCCCCTGCCCCTGGCCACAGGCAGTCAGCTAAGGATATACCCCTTCTCCGGGAGTACGTGACAGGAACAAGGGCCAGGATCCAGCTGGTCTCCAGCTTCTCCCCACTCCCTACCCAGGAGTCTCAGTGGGTAGGGAGTGACCACAGGCAGGGAGGCACCCAAGTTGCCCTGAGAGCCCTCAGCCATTCTGCAAGCTCAGTTGTCATCTCTGGCTGGTCTCCTGACCCCAGATCCCCCTCCCCCAACCTGTGTACCTGTGACTAGGTCAGCTGCAGGGGGCAGCATCTGCAGGCCCCATGGGGGATGGGACTGCGGCAAACCCAGGCCCCAGACACCTCCACACAACTCTGCACACCTCACTTCCACTGCCCACTAAATGGCATCTAGGACCACTAGGACCCAGGGGTGGGTGGAGCCCAGGGCCCTGGACCACCCGTGGAAGCCTCCAGCTGAACACCAGCTCTGGGCCATTTACATGAGCAAGAAAGAAATTTCTATTGCACTAAGGCCCGGAGATGTTGGGGTGCATTACAGCAGCTAGCATTTCTCTAAAAAGTGCGCCCCCCCCAATCTTGTCCACCACCTGCTGTGCCACTCCAGGGAACAGATAAAGGAACACAGAGGCAGGGGGACACAGAAGGCAGGGGCCCACAGTCAGCTGGGACCCCACAGCAGGGAGCCATGTGGGACGGTGGTTGAGGAGCGGGTCGCATCTTTATTTTCAGTACTAGGCAAGCATCCCTGCCTAGCAGAATTGTATTCTATCAGAAAAATGTTAAAATAGAAACAGGACAAATAAGACTGGTCCACTGGCCTGAGGGAGGGATGCCAGCCAGCAAGGCCTGCACTGTCCTAGCCAGGTGCTCTCCAGAGCAGGAATCTGGGTGCCTCTAGCATGAAGCCTGGGCAGCGTTACCACCCTAAAGATGTCCCAGCCACAGGACATTTGAAACATCTGACGACGGCACTGTGTGGTCCTTGTAGAAGCGAAGAGGAACTAGGAAGCAATGAGCTACCCTCAACTTCGCAGCTGGGACCCTTCCTGCAGGCCGAGGCTTCCCCACTGACCTCTGCACACACCAGGCTCACACGGCCACCAAGCTCTTGCCCCAGCTGTGCTGCCCTTCCAGAGCCTGGCCCTGCTCTCCTCCACGCAGCTCCCGGAGGGAGAAACAAAGCCATGAGGGGACTGATGTTCACTGGACTGATGTATCAGACTCTTCCGAGCTCTCACAGCCTGGAGGACAGGAAGGAGGCCTGGACTCAAGGATTCTCCTACACGCAGCCCCTGATAGAGATGCCAAGGACATGTCTGTGAAAAATGCATAAAGGAAGAAAAGTAGGGAGAAACAAAAGAGGGAGGGAAAAGCAGAAGGACAGACGGAGGGAAGGACAGAGGAAGGACATCTCCCAAAATGCTTTAACAAGCACCTGTCCCTGCTGCTAGCAGGAAAGAGGGGGTTGAGTCCAACAGACCCACCCCTGTCTACTGGCGACTACTTCCTTACTGCCTCTTGGGGTTTTTGTCCTTGTTGTTTGTTTGTTTTTGAAACAGAGTCTCGTTATGTCACCCTTGATAGACTGCCGTGGCATCACAGCTCACAGCAACCTCAGACTCTTGGGCTTAAGTGATTCTCTTGCCTCAGCCTCCCAAATAGCTAGGACTTACAGATACCCGCCACAACGCCCAGCTATTTCGTTGTGGTGGTGGCGGTCATTGTTGTTTAGCAGGCCCTGGCTGGGTTCGAGCCCACCAGCCTGGGTGTAAGTGGCCAGTGCCCCACCCATTGAGCTACTAGGGTCGCCTCCTGGTTTTTACCCATCCCCCACTCCTAGACAAGAATATAAGGCCAAAACAAAAATACAAAAAAGTCAAGGTCTGGGCTCTTGCTCTTTGTGGATGAATGATACAAAGTCTCAGGAAAGAAACTCAGCCTCACTTTTCCACCCGTACACTGAGGCTGGCAATAGCGCCTGCCGCTTCCAGTTCTTGGGAGGGTCCTACAAAATCACCCATGTACAGGGCCTGGTAATCAGGGCAGACAGTTCTGGTGACCCCCTTGGCCTTCCCCTGCCTCGGACATCCCTTCTCTCACAACCCTCTCAGAACAAGTCCACATCAAATACCACCGTCAGCTGCAGGGGTGGTAAGTCTGTAGGAGCTGGACGCAGACCTACTGAGGGCTACACGCCATGCTCTGATGGGCCCTGCAAAGTGTTTCCCTCCATTCATGACTCAGCAAATGATCACTGAGCACCTACTGTGTGCTAGCCTGCTTGAGGCCCTAGAAATGGAGAGCAGTTTGCTAGGCAATCCACCAAAAGAGCAGACCCTCATATCCAGGGCTAAGACACCTTCGGTTCCCAGAAAGGTTTTGCCGGGTGCTGAGACCACTAGCAAGTGCCAACACGACCTCTTCCTTCAATGACTAGGTCTCTTGAGCTTAGATTAAAAAAGCACTGTAAGGCGGTGCCTGTGGCTCAAAGGAGTAGGGCACCGGCCCCATATACCGGAGGTGGTAGGTTCAAAAACCCAGCCCTGGCCAAAAAACTGCAAAAAAACCCCACACACTATAAAGAATAAAGAACAAGAATTCACCTAGACAATGTGATTGCATCTAAGATAAGGCCAATTCACACCTAATATATTTCAAGAACTAGAAAGAGGCAGAAAGGAATTTCAAAATAACAAAAAGTGAAGAGACTGCCTTCTTTTTAGCAAAGGAAGAACTAGAAAAAGCATTTTTTAAAAGCTTTTAAAATGAATGAATGAATGAAAATGAATGAAAAAGCATTCATTGTCACAGTCACCAACAGATAACATCCATTAACAATTGCCTCAAATCTGAATTCCCAACACAATTAACAAGTTGCCATCTTTTACTTAATGAAGCTGGGAACGCCTCACTGATTCGGATATTGGGTTTCCCTCAGGAATTGACTCCCCTCCCCTCCGCCCTGTGACAGTCTTTTTTTTTTTCCCTTGACCCCATGCCAGCTCCTTTTTTAAAAGGTCCTCTGGGGCACTAATTTTGGAAAATCAAATTAGATTTGCTTTTTATTGCCCCAGCTGAGCTCTGTTTTATGCACACGGAGGCCCAGAGCACCTGCCACATTAACATCCCACCGTGAACACAGTGTCCCAGGCACACAGAGACCTTCCACGGAGGCTTAAAGGTAAGATCCCTACTTGGCTATGCCCTCTCACAGCTAGGGACACGTGATTAGGGAAACTCTGAGGTGCTAATCAGATGATATTCACATGTTTACTGACACTACAAAATGCCTTGCAAGATCCTCGGAGCCTAAAACGATCTAGGCATACATGCACCTACATACATTCACAAACAGCGTATTTACTGATTGCCTACTATGGGTCAGACACTGTTCTAGAGCTGGGGGTACAACAGCAAAGAAAATGGACAAAGTGAGCTTCCGTCTACTGGGGCAAACAAAGGAGAGAGGTGGAATACATGGTGGGGTCCAACGGTGACAACATCATGGAGAAAAACAGAACCAAGAAGGGGCAGGCAGCAGGCGGAGCAGAAAGTCACCCTGGGCTGCGATTTTCAATGGGCATCCAGGGGCGGGGGGCTCACTGAGAAGTGGGGAACTTGCAGCACCTGGCAGAGGAAAGAGAGCCAGACAGACATCTGGCTGCAGGAAGGGTGCTCTGGGCAGATGAAATGACACGTGCAGAGGCCCTGAGGCAGGAGTGTGCTTATCAGGCCTCACACCAGCAGGGAGGCCTGATAATGCTCTTGGCTTTTCTTCTGAGCGACCATCCATTTACATGTCATTTCTCCAGCAATACCCAAGATTTTTGAGGGCAGGAACTATATCTAACTCTCATCTACACCTAGCACCCTTGCAAATGACTGCCCCACAAGGGACATGAGGTGGTGCCTGCCCATGGAGGGCTCACAATCAGGCCATGGGGAGAAAACCAGACACAAGAACTAGTGAAGAAAACAAAATTCTTATCATTCAGCACTAAGCAGGGAAGGGAGGGCTGCAGGTACACACAGCACAGGTGGGCACTTTGGAGGCACTTTCTTACTGGAGAAGCTTGTAAGCCATCTCTCCACTCCCCCAGTGCTCCAGAGGATAAGATGCTGTCTGATGGTCCCTAGGTGGCACAGAGGCCACCGCAGGGGACATTGGTTTTTTATAGAGGGCATAGGAGGAGAGAAGGATAAGTCCCCCAGCCACAGATGGGATTCTCTGTGCATTGTATCTGCCTGGGAAAGAACCCTGCAGGAAAAAGGATTCTAGGTGTTAACCACATCCTTTCAGCTGAAGAAGAATGCAATCCAGAGAAACCATTTTGAAGGGCAGCATGTCTCACAGGAAAAGAAGGGAAATGGACCATTTTCACTTCATTTTGAAGGTTTCAGGAAATGCATTTTCTGCTGGGCCCCAGGATTCACACCCATGGATGTGAGGAGTTGAGTTAATGCAGAGAACTGTGTGGAGTCCAGCGTGCTCCACCCCAGCATGCTTCCCAGGCCAATGTGGGAGCCCACCTCAGGTGTCAGTCTGCCCCTGAGCCCTGGACTCAGTTCTCTGGTGCACAAAGACCAGCTGCTGAGAGCTGTGTGCACTACCGGTGTGCAGCCTGGCCCTTCCCCGTGCGTGGAATCACACAGCATGCTGGCTATCGGCACGCACTAAGGGGGGCTGCACTTCCACACTTCCCCAGTGGCTCCCCCGCTAGAGAACGTAAGCTCCGTTTTCATGGCTGCTGTGTCTCTGATGCCCAGCACAATGCTTGGCACACAGCAGTACTTAACATACACTGGTGGGATGAATGGGGAAAATGAGCACAGGGCTGGACGCCAAGCTCTGGACTATGAGAAGCAGCAGCCAGATGGTGCATGACCCGGGGAGAGAAGGACTCAGGCCGTCCAGGGCTGGGCAGAGGGACGGAGACGGCAGGACCACAGAGGAGATGCTACACTGAGTCTTAAAGATTGAGGCTGGGCCCTACAGAAAAGTGAAAAGCCGACTCCACGATAGGAGTCACAGAGTACATCCCAGAGAGCCAAACCCTGTAGAAAAGAGGACAGAGGACAGGAAAGGGGCATCGGGTGGAGGACGCTGCCTGTGCAAGTGGAGAAGCTTGTAAGCCATCTCTCCACTCCTCCAGTGCTCCAGAGGATAAGATGCTGTCTGATGGTCCCTAGATGGCACAGAGGCCACCGCAGGGGACATTGGTTTTTTATAGAGGGCATAGGAGGAGAGAAGGATAAGTCCCCTAGCCACAGATGGGATTCTCTGTGCATTGTATTTGCCTAGGAAAGAACCCTGCAGGAAAGGGTGCAAGGGTGCAGAAGAAGAGGGCACAGCTGGGCAGCCAGCGGGCCCCCACAGAAGCCCTGAGGGCCAGGACCCAGACACACTCAAACATGGCTCTTCCATGTGAGCTACTCAAGGCCCCCACTTTCGGTCAAGGCTTGCTGCAGAGAGAAACCAGGCCAGGCCCGGAGATGAGGAGGGCTGGCAGGAGGCAGGCAAGAGAGGGTCCCCCCAGGCTACTGTGGCATGACCTGCGGCACCAGAGTTCAAAGATGGGCAAGTTCTTTCCCTTCTCTGTGCCCCAGTTTCCTCATCTGCAAAATGGACACAACAATAGTACCCACTCCCAAGGCTCATAAGACTGTGGTGTCAGCTCGTGAGGGCACTCAGACCAGTGCATGTGGCAGATGGACCAGAGCCACTGCCATCCCACTGCTGGAAGGCAGAGGCGGGAGAGACTCGGCAGGCTTTGGTGAGAGTGCTACAGAAGCCAGAGGCAAAGGACAGTTTCTCTTCAAGGCTGGGCAGGGGATTCAGAGAAACTCTCGGCTTACTCTCTCCACCCTGGGCCTTGCTGGGCCCCCAGGCAGGCTCCCACCCTCTGTCCAGAATGCTTCCTGCTCCATGCCTTGGCCAGGACCCTCCTTCCCCTCTGCAGACCTCCCTCTCCCAGGGAGCTCCCCAGCAGTGACTTTGCCCTCCACGCTCACCAGTGTGAGCATGGCTACAAAGGGCAGAAAGACGCCTTTCCCGTCGTTTAGTTCTCAGAGGCCAATGCCACCTCATTCTCTCTTGCCCTGATTCTGCCAGGTTCATTCTGTCTTATAAGTCCCCAGGGGCTAAAAACTAGTTTGACCAGACCCTGATTCTTGCCCATCAGCGCTGGGCAGGGGCTTTAGAATCTGGCAGCTGTGCCAGCCCTGGGCCCCTGCCTCAGCTCAGAGAGCAACTAGAGCCAGTGTAGGGTTCAGAGTCTAGGAGGCATTGGGGGAAGGATGAGCCACGGTCAGTGCCAGCTTTCTGGCTGTGTGCCTAGCTGGACGGCGAGATAAGAACACACACCAAGGTGGGTGGGGTAAGCTTAACATCCCAAGGAGCAGAAGTGCCTCATAAGCAGCCAGACCAGCCCAGCTGGGTCCCAGGAGAATGGGGTAGGATGCTGGATTGGGGGGTACCCGTGAGAAGCAGCCCTGAACCATGGTATCCCCATCCCACTTGTTTTCAGATGATAAGACAATTCAGGTGGGCACAGCCTTGCGGAACTAAGACCCTCAGATCCTTCTCCATATACTTTTAAGAAGAAAGAACAACAGAAGCCAACCAGGCAGAAAATCCCCCAGGATCTAACATGCTCTCACTTCCCAGACATGTGGGTGCTTTTCCTTTGTTTTTTAAAAGAAAGGGGAAAATGTTATCTCCAGCTGCTCTTTGATGTTCCAGACCAATGGTCTCCAAGAGATTTATTTGAGGCCAGGCGATCCCTACCAAGAGGAAGTTGGCAATGCTAAGATGCAGAGCATTTCAGGGAATATTTCTAAGGGAAGAAAAAGCAGCAGAGTTGATTGGGATCCGGGGCCACGCCTGATCGGCAGCACCGACTCCTCATTAGGGCAGGAATGCCCTGCACTCAGACACATTCCACGCCTGTCTACAGCCTCACCTCTCCTGCCTTCCAGCTGCCAGGGAGCCCCCAGCTCCTACTAGGCTGCCCATGGCCTCACTGTACCCGGTTCAGCAGCCTCGCAGCACTTCCCACCAGTCTGTCTCACTGCTACCCTCTAGCTTTATACACCCAGCTGGTATGGCTGGGAGACCCAGGCGGGAGCGGCAGGGGCCCCCTAGATGGCCCTTTTGTGAGACCTACCGCTAATGCCCCACTAATCCTGCAATTTGCACAACTTACAGTGCTGAGTTACTTTAAGTTATCTTCCCCTAGCCTCATCCCAGAGGAGGGCACACACTTGTATACATGGGGCCTGGCCTAGGAAACCATATCTGCGCTGACTCCACCACAGTCCCTTCGGCAAGGTGCTGGAGGCAGCACAAGGAGTCAAAGGACACAGACAGGACAGAGTCGAGCACCGGGCCTGGGCTCAGCCAGGACCCAGAGACCTAAGGCTCACACATTTAGCCCCCTCCCTGTCACTACTGGGAGTCCACCTGATTCCTTCCTCCCCATGATGCCCACAGCACAGCTAATGCTGGAGCTGGAAATTGGCTGGGCAGGGAGGGAGACCTGTGTCCCTCATAACCACCAGTGACCCTGAGAATCACACTGTCCACAAAGAACCCCACCCCAAAACTGGCAGAGTACCCCAGCCATGGTTCTCACCCTCGTCTGGGTCACTGATGTGTCAGAAGCTGGAGAAAGTTCCTTGTCCCCTGCCCAGAAGAGTCTGCATCATTGCCCATGATTTCAGGGCACCCTGGCCTCTGGAATTTATCTGATAAGCCAAAGTAAGACCTCAGGAGAGAGACCAGACTGACCCTCTAATCTCCCATGACTCCCTCTCCAATCCCCCACCCTCATCCATCCCTGCTGCATACTACCTGTGCTCACCCCTGCTTCCGTACCTATGAACTCACCCCTGCCTCCTAACAAATGGACAGCCCAGGATGAACACAGATGAATGTTGCCAAAAAGCTCCTTTCTCTACCCCACCATGGGCCCATCCTAGACCCCAAGGGACCTCGCGTGCATGTGTGTGGACACAGCCTCCACGGCCAAGCTCCATCCCTCTCTGTCCCCTAACCCTGCAGCTCCACTTAGCCAGCCCACAGGCCTCCAAGTGTATACCCTGGCCATGCAGCCCACCCCAGGAGGATAAGCCAGAGAAGAGGTTTCAGGCCATGGAAGCAAGCCCAGGCCTAAGGCACACAGAAGTATAGGGTCCCAGGTGGGCTCATTTTCATGGACCCACAGACTCTCTGGACCCTCCAGCACAGAACCCCAGGCTCCTGAGCACTGGGAGGTATCAGCCCCCAAGTGGGATGAGGGTCTCGGGGTGCTGTCTTGTATCTGGGCCAGCCTTGCTCTCGGAATCACACAGGACATCTCCAACCTCTCTCTACACATAGCTTTTCCATCTTAGGCTTGGGACTACAAGATCCTCATCCTACAAGATCCTTAGACCCTCAGACTAAGATATGGAAGAGTGAGCCCTTGAGCACGGGAGTGGGAAGGGGTCTGACAGTCATTAGCACCACTGTCCCACCACTTCAGAGGGGACGCTCGGCCTGGGGCAGGCGTGCCCAGGGCCTAGCCTATCGCGGGCAAAAGGAACAGAGTCAGATCTCCCCTCCTCCACCAGAGGTCCCTGATCTCCCACCCAGCAAGATCCCTGGGTGGGGGCCGGCTGGTCGGCTGGGGGAGGGGCAGGGCCAGCAGGACAAACACGAAAGTGGCATCCATGCAGGAACAGGGCTGCAGCCCTGCTGAAGGGCAGAGGCAGAGCAGTGTGGTGTTTCCTTCCAGCCGGGTTCTGGGGGCTGTTCACTGATTCTTTCTTCAGCCACTAAGCCCCGGGAGAGGCTCTAGGGATGCTGAGTGCCTCAGAAAGAACCTCTGCCCTCCAGGAAGGGAAGTGGAGTAGAAATCCAGATTGGGAGCCCACAAGTGTCCAGGGGAAGAGACAGGTCAGCTGAATCTTGAAGACAGACAGTAGAGGGGCTCGGGTGTTCCAGGTGTCAGCTTTCACGAATATCCACAAAGCTGGATGATGCTCATGTTTGGGGAGAAGTGGCCACAAAGCTGGCCTGGGCACTTTGGATTGCCAGGCTGGGCGTGGACCTTTCCCACTGGAGGCTGAGGAGTAGCGGCACCCATGCCCCTCCAAGGAAAGCCACATGGGGGAAAGGGGAGTCGTCTTTCTAGAAACAATGTGTTTTCTGCTGTTGACCTCCAAGGAGCAGGTCTGGTGCTGGATCAGCATTCACAAGCTCTCTCACCCTTCCCCACAGTTCTGAATGGTTGGACTATTATGATTCCCATTTGACAGAGGGGGAAACTGAGGCTCAGAGAGATTCAGTTACCTACCCAAGGTCCCTTCTTACCATCAGCCCTCTATCAGCACCTCACAGTTGCACAGTGGCCTCGGCTAGGGATGAGACCAGTGTCCTTGGTGCCGTGGGGCAGCAGGTAGAAAGGTGAGGTCTGGTAGAACGCCAGGGCCCTCGGCATCCATGGTGCCCTGCTCCAGATTTGGACCAAGTTCCCAGGCCCCCAGGTCCAACCTCCCTCCTTTGGGAAAGAGACAGAACTTGTTACCAGCAAGTCTGATCTTGGCCATAAAATCTGGCTAGCGGCACTAATGTGCAGCCAACACGAGGCTTGTCACTGATGCCACCAGACAGAAAAACAGATCCATGGTGTCCACCCAGAGGAAAAGAAATTTCTAGTTCCCAGAGGCTTCAAGAACGGGAGGCTCAGCAGGTGTTGTCATGGGTGGCCCAGAGCTGGGGGTACTCGAGGAGCACCCCAAGGAGCCACAGAAACCAGGTCAGCCTGGGGTGGCCAGCAGGTGTCACTGCAGCCCAGAGGGAGAGGCAGGTCTGTGCCATCCAGGTCCCTGGTCCTGAGAAGGGCATCGCTTCTGTGGCCCCCAACACGGTTGGCAGCACAACCAAGAGACGGTCCCCACTGGGCTCTGCTCAGGACACCTGGCTCCGACAAGCCACGCTCGGGGAGCCCCTGGGACTCTCTCCTCCATCAGGACTGGCCACGGGAAGACTGGTCGAGTTGCACTATCGCAGTTGAGCACCTACTGTGTGCTGGGCATGTTGCATCCATCATCTCAGCGAATCTGTAGCACAGCCCAGCGGGAAAGGTGAGAGAACCTCCGTTTGATGGTGAGGAAGCTGAGGCTCAGCCCCAGGAAGCACCTCCTTAAACAGAGCGGCAATACAAGTGCAACACTAGGCGTGTCCACCACTCCCTACAGAGGCCATGAGGCAGAGGGTATTGCCCTGTCCACACCATAACTGTGTGGCACAGGCCCAAAAGCATGGACGTTTACTTGAGGTGCAGCGAGTCCAGTCCTGCCACACTTCCCATCCACAGACCCCTGACCAACCACTCCCACACCCTGCCCACCAGGCTCCACTGCCCAGCCCTGTCTCTCCACCCCACAGCCCAAGCAAGGGGGCACCCAGCCAAGAGTTCTTCATCCTGAGACAAAACCGCCAACCAAACCGTCTGGCCGGCCAGCTGAGCTCAGGTTGCTGCCCACTGCAGTCCTGGCCGGGAGTCCGATTATTCATGAAAATCAGGCCTCCACCATGTCCCTGGGCTTCAGTGGGGCTGCGTTCACAATTGCCTCATTGTGTGGGCGGCCATAATGGAGCCTCCTCCAGGGAAAGAGTGGGAGAGAAAAGGAGGAGGGGGAGGGGCAGGGGAAGGGGCAGGAGGGAGGGAGAAGGGGGGAGTAAGGCTTGGAGGGGGAGGGGCCGCTCTGATGAGCTGAATCTCCGTGACCCCAATTCCAGAAGTCCGGGGTGGGGAGGCACGGCCCAGACTGCAGTGGAGACTGCTCTGTCAGAGCTCATACAAGCTTATAGCCTCAGGCCAGCCTCAGTCTCCCCACCTGAGCAGTGGGGCGCAGTCTGTGTCCTCCCCCAGAGAACCCAGCTGCTCAGGAGTACACAGGGCTCCAGATTCAGACTGACCAGTGACAGGCCCCTGGGCACAGTTTTTACCTGCTGAAACCTCAGTTGCCCCATCTGTGAAATGGAGACTGCATCCAGCACCTGCCTCAGGTGTGGTCTGCCGATGTGAAGTGGCAGGCAGGTGCTCCATGTGGCAGACAGCCGGCACTCCACCATCGTACTCGCGCTCACCCACTCCTCCAACACAACTCAGTATACGTCCTTCTGGGGCTGACCCTGCCCCACACCCTCAACGCTCCCACTGGGTGGCTCACAGCAGGAGACACCCAGCAAAAGAAGGAGAAGACAAGTGAGTGAACCAGGAACCAAGGAAAGGAGAAGGCAGAGAGACAGCCCACAGGCCACTCTGCTCATGCTGACCAGAGTGGGAGGGCCAGTCATGGGCCTCAGAGTCATCAACGCCCCAGCGGAGTCCAAGCCCAGGATGGAATAAGGTGGCACCTGGCATGGACCAGGCCTTCAATCAAGGCAATGACCTTGGTCCTAGCTGAAGGCGCAGAAGCACAACCCCGCATGGTAAGAAACACACTTCACAGGTGAAATGGAACAGCAGGTGCTACACTCCACGTCCCCACCCTGGGGGTCAGCAGACCCTGGAAGCCCTGGTTGTGACCCTCGAGGGGTTTACAGGAGGACTGGGAGGCTCCAGACAACATCGTCCAGGATGGCTCGACTATTACAACCAAAACAAGTCCCAATCATCCAAAATCCAAACAACCAGAAAGCTCAAAGAACTGGGATGGTTTAGAAAATAAATAACAAGGAAACAGGGTAGGCTTTATTTTTCTGTAATAAGCTTCTGGGGAATGAAATTGAATCCTCTCTATGATAGCTTCTTTGACATCTACGGTGGAATTCAGACATCTCTGTCCAAAAACCATCAATAGCTCCCAGCTACCTACATGATAAAATTCGTACCCTTACCTTGGCACTCTGGGCCCTTGGAATCTGGTCCTAACCTACCTCCACTACTTTGCCTCCCAGCTCCTGTCCTGATTATACAAGAAGACACTCAGTTCTCACATCTGTCCCCCAGACAGGAGTTGACTCCAGTTTTACACCATATCCTACAGGAGCCCTGCATGCTCCTAACCATCTCGGTTCTCTGGGGGAGGACGGAGACTATTGCCCCACTGCTCAGACGGGGAGACTGAGGGTGGCCTGAGGCTATAAGCTCATGTGAGCTCTGATAAAGCAGTCTCCACTGTAGCCTGGGCCGTGCCTTCCCACACCGGACATATCTGCCCACCGAAGTCCTCTTCCCCACCACCAACACTATTGCATTGTGGACTCTTAAACTTCCATTTACTGGTGACACATATAATGCTCAGAACCTCTCGGCTAATGAGACTTCAAATTAACACAAGCCACTCCTTCCTTAACCTCTGAAGTTGAATCATGCCTGATGGGAGCAGAACCCTACCCTACAGCTATGGAGAGTCTCAAGGAACAGAACAGAAATAAAAAGGAAAGTGAGCAGTGATAGTCCAGATACGCTGCCACACCTCTGCAGAAAGGAGAAACCTCAGTAAGCCATGCTGCGCCAGATGTGACCCTCTGGCACAGGGTCACAAGGATGTCCCCACAACTAAGACTCAACAGAGAAGTCAACACCAAAAGTTCCAACAATTATGTATTGGTTTCATAATAGTACTGAGTGCACTGGATACTGGATACTTTTTCTTCCATTCTTGAGATACTTTACTAAGAAGAATATGTTCCACCTCCATCCATGTAAACATAAAAGAGGTAAAGTCTCCATCTTTTTATGGCTGCATAATATTCCACGGTATACATGTACCACAGTTTGTTAATCCATTCTCATGGGTCGATGGGCACTTGGGCTGCTTCCATGACATGGCAATTATGAATTGGGCTGCAAACACTTTTGTGCAGGTATCTTTCTTGTAAAATGCAGTAATGTGGGCAGTGCCTGTGGCTCAGTGTGTAGGGCGCCGGCCCCATGAGGATGGCGGGTTCAAACACAGCCCCAGCCAAACTGCAACAACAACAGAAAAAATAGCCGGGTGTTGTGGCAGGCACTTGTAGTCCCAGCTTACTCTGGAGGCTGAGGCAAGAGAATCACCTGAGCCCAGGAGTTAGAGGTTGCTGTGAGCTGTGATGCCACAGCACTCTACCGAGAGTGATAAAGTGAGACTCTGTCTCTACAAAAAAAAAAAAAAAAGTAGTAATGTACACGGTTATGATTAAATAAAAAAATAAAAATTAAATTTAAAAAAGTGCTAACGAGAGAGGAACACTTATTTGAAAAGAGCTAGCGTGCGTGTGCCCTGCTGTGACCACAGGGAGTGTCTCATTTCCTCTGTCAGAAGCCACCCCTTAGCACCACCGCTCAGACGCCTCTGATTGGGGCTGCCTGTTGTAGAATCTGATCCTTGACTCCACCAGCTTGACTCTAGTCTAGTCCCTAGCAGAGCCACCCATCTATGCTGTCCCCTCTATAAAAATCAAGAGGTTGGCTTTGCACCGATGCCCCAAAACTGTTCTTCACCTTTGACAAGTGGCTCCACTTCTAGGAATCTCTCCCCAGGAAAGAACCTTAAACTCTGGAAATGGCACATTTATACTCGTGGGGAGCTGAAAATAACCAACAGCAAAAGAATCATCAAATAAATTTTAGAATATCCACTCCAGGAAATTTAGACTTCTATTGAAAGCCGTGTCCGCAGGGACTCCACGGGCCACATGGAGAATGCACAGGACACGCGTTAAGACGGACACGGGTCAGGAACAACCCCCATTTCTACAGTCACAGCTGCCTCAACCAGAAAGACAGGAAGGACACAGACAGAGAGCATCTGCAGGGGCCATCACAGGCCATCTTTCTTCATTCGGCTTTTCTGTATTTTCTAAGGAGCAAGCACTATTTTTCTCTTTTAATTAATAAGTGCTTTCTGGAAAAAAAAATTCAACACACTGCCAAAATTCACGGCAGGGCATGGGCTCTGTGCCAGCATCATCATTAAGGGCACCGAGACAACTTCCCCAGGAACTGTAGGCAATTCTCGACCCAGGACCCTGGCCCAGCCTTCCCTGCGCCAGCCATTCCAGCTGGAGGCCATCGGGTGGCACACAGATGTTCCCAAAGACAGAGCACCCTTTCTCTCAGCTCCTAGACAGCCATCTAGGTCACCTCTCCCTTTTACTAGCTGCATCGGATGGTAACAGAGCAAATAAATACAGGAGAACCACAAAGAAATACAACCTGGGCAGGCCCAGCCAAGGTCCCCGGAGCACACTGACTGTGGACAAGTCTGGTTTCCCATGAGAGTCCTGTCCAGGCCAGCCCCGGGGGACCCTCTCCAGACAGCGCTCACAGTGAGGAGCACCATCCCCCATGCCGTCTCCTGCTACCCCTGCCTCGGCTCCGTGAGACCTGTGCCACTCAAGTGGGAACAAGCTGTGTCATTCACAAGTTATGTGACCTTGGACAACACAAGCGACCTTCCTTGTGCACATCGGCTTCCTCATCCATAAAGATGAATGAAATTTAACAAGGCGTTCTTTGGGCTCTGGTGAGAATCACGTGGTGGCAGGACGAAGCAGGGACAGGCCCCTAGGATTAGCTGGCACCATCCTGACCACCTGTCTTGGTTTCTCCCTTCTCAAGAGTCGCTCAGGCCTCAGGCCCCCTGCAGATGGCCATGACCCAGGTACCCAGTCCACAGGCCACCAAGGCTCACACTGAGGCATCCCTGCGGCTGTAGAAGCGCTGGCCTGATCCCGTGAGCCTGGGTCCTAAAATGCCACGTGATCTTTCTTTCCTGGGAAAGACAATACCATCTACCTAGCATCTGAGCCAGGAACCGGGAGTCTTCCCACACCACCAGCCCATGCAGGCCCTATGAGTGTCTGAGTGGACGTCTCTCTACTCCATCCACTCTCCCCAGACCCACGGCCTCCGCACAGTCCGCAGCCTCCATGCAGTCCCCAGCATCTGCATAAGTATCAGCACTGGATGGAAGAGGCAACTTCATGACCAGGCTCAGGCCTCCCCAGGCTCTACCGCACCCGTCTGCACCCTGCAGCCACAGAGCTCCTTTGGAAGGCAAACCGATTATCCCCCATCCTGCTGTTAAACCCTCTCCTCAATTTCTACTGCTGCTGAGCTAACCCCCTCTTACCAGTGACGTGGCCTGCCTTCTCTGAGACTATGTTCTTCCTCAGTGGCTCACCCTTGAATAACCAAGGTCTCTCCCACCTCAAGACCTTTGCACACACTGTTCCTTCTCCCTGGAATACTCCGCCATCTCCCATTGGCCTGCCCAACCCCTGGGTGGAACATTCTCCTAGCACAGTCTCCTACCCATTATGACAGTTGGGTCAATTAAATAAAGAACCATGGAATTCATTCATTAACGTCAGCTTCCCTGGCCAAGCAGGCAGGGACCGGGTCTGCCTGGTTCCTCATCATCTCCCAGCCGTGCCTGAAGCACAGGAGGCTGTCAACCTACACGCATTGGATGAATGAATATGGCCTTGTACAGTCACTCCAGTCAACAAGCCAAGAAAGCTGGCCCTGCCAGCTGGCCCACACCCCAGCACATATGCACATACATGTGCGTGCACACAGAGGTGATGAGACAGGAGGAACACTGGCCTGAAGGTCTGGAGCTCTGAAGGTCTGGGCTCAAGTGTCCACTCTCCCGCAGTCACTGTGGCTCACGGCAAGTCCTCCTCCTTTCCAGGCCTCAGCTTCCTCATCTGGGCAATGGGTATGTGGGGCCAGGGGACTCCTGGACGCATGGAACTAAGAGACTCAGAGGCAGAGAAGCTGACCCTGCCCTCCAGGAGTTGAGAGCGGGACAGGCCCAGCAGCAAGTGAGCGCCAGGGTGGGGACGGCAACAAGGGGCAACACTGGGAAGAGCTGAGGGAGCAAGTTCCTGTTTGTCCACAGCCACCTGGTTTCCAAAAGCCTTTCCCAGCATTTTCTTCCCAACTCCCACTGACCCTGCAGGTGAACACTGCTCCACACGCCCACTTTTCAGATGAGGAAACTGAGTCCTGTGGGATACCCGATGCCCATTCTCCTCACTCCAGGGCCCAGCCCTCCAGCTCTTCCCCCTGGGAGGGGGAGCTCAGAGGTTGCAAAGACCTGGTGAAATAAAGGGAGAATTCTATTGGCAGCAGAGAAGAAAGAAAACCAAATACAAGAAGTGAGAAATGAACTAGGTTTCCCTGCAGGTCAAAGGAGTTGTAAATAGCACAGCAAAAGCAGCCCTAAGCATGCCATGTGGTGCCCTGTGAGCCTGCCTTCCCATGCTCACAGCTAGAGATAGTGGAGCCCTACAACGGCAGGGGACCCGCGGGCAGGTCACTACTCAAAGAGCTATCTTATAGACATGGAAACTGAGGCTCAGGGACATCAAGTGGCTCCCCCAAGGCTGCAGGGTGAGCGCAAAACATTCTCACCATTAACCATTGTACTCCACGCTATGGGGAGGTGAGAGACCACATTCAGAATACTAAGGCAAACACAGATACTTAGAAAACACGAGTCCAAGTTCATACGAATGTTAAGGCTCAAAGAAACTCGGAAGCAGGAGTGGCTCTGCACACAGTCCCCCCATGCCAGGCAGCGCCGCTTGCCATCTGAACAGCCGCAGTAACAAACACAAGCCTCTCCCCACTGAGCGCCTGCCGGCCCTGCGCCACACCCCGTGCTGGAAGCTTGACGCTGACCCAACCGCAGCCCGCGAGGTGGATGCTGGCCAAAATCCCCTATCCAAACCCCAATTTAAAAACACCTTTGACAACTTAAAAGTCTGGCCCAAGTTTGACGCCAAAATTCATGTGCCAGGAAATGTGACACACACCCCTCTAACCTCTGAAATAAGAAGCCAGTTGGAAGAAAAAGAAATGTCAAGATGGTAACCTCGAGGCATAGGGATGAAAAGAAAATTGTTCGCTTCTTTAAGTGTCTGCACTTTCCTGCCTTTCCACAGCAAGCTTACACAAACGGCACAGTGAGAGAGGAAAACCAGGCGCTTCCTGGGGAAAGGGGGATCTGAGGAGAGGTTTAATATTTGTGCTTATTCCCTGAAGCTGCAGGTCTGTGGGCCTGCTGATCCCGGTGCCAGTGGCAGTTGAGGACAAGAGGCTTGTCCACTTCCCAGCAAACCCCAGACATCTCCACAGCACAAGTGCTGAGCCACGTGGAGTGGACCTGTCCATCCTGAGGTCAGCCTTGGCCGCCCCTCAGCCTGGGTCCCACAGTTGCCTGCAGTCCCCACCCCAGCCCTGGGGCACAGACATGGCAGCCTGCACCCTCCCCAGGGGTGCCCTCCCCCAGAAGCCTGGAAGGGCTGCTTTTCTGGCAGTTGGGGGGGGTGATATTTGTCCTTGTCCCCCAGCTGCAATCAGTGTAGCTCCAGGTGACCATGGCAATGGGGTCCTGTGAAGGCATGAAGAAGGCAGGGCCCCCTAGCACTGGGGGGGACAGGCCGCCCGCCGCTGCCATCTCTATTCGGGATGTGCAAATAGCCCGTGTTTGTTCATCTGTTCCCTCTCTACAGCTCTCAGCATTTATCCTTGAAGTTCTGCTGATAGAAGAGTCTGAAAAATGCTAATACCGGAGGAAACTCCCCACAGAGTTATAATGAAAAGCTTTACATAAATTGTGGTATTTTACTCATGTCCAGGTCTGGGAGGGCTTTATTAACTGCGGCTCCGTCGTTTTAGCAGTCGCTGCTGATCCCCGTTGCTGACTTCAATGAATTCAATTCATCAAACATTTATCACGTGCCCACCAGGCATGCAGCACTGTTCCAGGCACCACCAGGAGGCTTCACTGGTCAACAAATATTTAGTGAGCGTCCTCTTGGTGCCAGGCAGGGCGGCAGGCACTGCAGAACAATGGAGGGTGGCAGCCAGGCCTGGCCTGCAAGGGACTGAGCACAGATAGGTGACGTCAAGGATGATACAGTGGGCTCTGAGCTAGGAGCCCCAGGAAGGTTCCAGAAGGAGGAAACAGCACGCTGAGTCCCAAGGAGCAGACAAAGAAGGGAGCGGAGGCCTTCCAGGGAGAGAGACCTACAGGCAGCTCAACCGCTTACACCAAGAGCGCACAAATGCTCTAGGGCTGCTTCCCAAGTTGCGTCCGGTTTCCTGGGTGAGAGGCATCTGTTCATCACCTGGCCGACCTGAACAGGTGTTTTTGCACTGTCAGCTTCCCCACATCTAACCTCAGTGCTGGGCCCAGCGGGGAAGAGCCCTTTGGCCAGTAGAGTCAACACAAGGCTGCTAGCCAGGGCAGCCCAGCAAACCCCATGGAAACCAGAGGGGAGGAGGGAAGGCTTCCTGGAGGAGGAGGCACCTGCGTTGGGGCGGCAGCCACCTCAGGCAAGAAGGGCTCACGCCAAGGACCCTACTATGGACTGAACTGCGTCTCCATGAGACCCACATCCTGAAACCCTAACCCCTAATGTGACTGTGTCTGTAGAGAGGCTGTGAGAAGGTGATTAAGGTTGAATGATATCACAGGAGCAGGGCCCTCATCTGAGAGGACCATGGCCTTTGTGAGAAGAGGGATGGAGGGACAGGTCTCTCTCTCTCTCTCTGTCATGTGAAAACACATCGGGAAGGCAGCATTTGCAAGCCCCCAGAACACCCTCAGCACACACCAGTTCCTCTGCACCTGACCTCAGACTTCAGCCCTAGAACCGGGAGAAACCAGTCTCTACTGCTTGAGCCGTCCAGTCCACGGACATGGTGACAGCGGCCCCTACAGACTGACACAGAGGCCCTGTCTCTCCTCTCTGCCTCTGTGGTCTCCGGAAAAAAAGGAGCTTCACCATCAAGGAGGCAAATGGGGTCTCCACATTCCCAGCAGGGCACCCTGGTCTCAGGCCCTGAGCCCTGCAGTAAGCCCCTTGCACACCTGCAGCGGACAGGTCATGTTCTCACAGTCAGGTTGGGTTCCTCCTCCTGGGGATGATGGTGACATCCTGGCTCAGTCACAGAGCTTCTCCACACATTAACTGAACTCGTGCATTAACGCAGTCCCACTCTTGAATGTCTAAGCGCTGCGTCAGAGCCCCAGACAGCGCTGTCTGATATCATCAGATGAAGCTGAAGGGCAAGAACTTGTTTTCAGAACAGCCAGCCCCCCCCCCCACCCTCTCAGGCTGGATTAGCTGCCCAGCAACCTGCTCTCCCACCCCCCACGCCCAGGGAAGCTGAACAAAGCAGGCAGGAAAGTCTCACGGGATGGGCTTTGATTAGCCCTTATATGGGGGCTAAATATTTCCCCTCCAAACAAGAAAACATTTTTTTAAATAGCAGAAGAAACAGCCTTTCCTTCAAAGTAAAAACCACCTTAAAAAACTCATCTATGTCCTTGGCCTTTTATCCCTCAGATGGGAGGACCACAGACCCACACCCACCTGACACTAGATCAATACTCCAGAATTACTAAGCAGTTATTCTTTTTTTCTCTCAGTCAAGTGTCAAATTAAAGGCAGTCAACACGAGGATTATAGTATGTTTCTTGAAATAAAAAGACAATCTGTTGGATGAACTCTAAACTTGTAAAATCAGACTTTCTCTCCCAAGGATGGCAGAAGGGATCCGCACCTGAGTCTGTAGCCTCCCTGCTGCTAAGTGCAAACAGCCACGGAGTAGGGCTCCTGCCTCCAAAAGAGAAAAGTCCCTGGGTCCCCACCTGTCCAACCTGGGTGCCGTGGCGAATGGCAAGGTGTTCCCAGCACCACCACCGCCCCCTGACGTCTTCCCACTACAGAGTTTAACTCCTATTCTGAGAGCCCACCAAGGATCTCACAGAAGGAAAGATCGGAAGGGTCAGGGTATAGCTGCCTGGGGGCCTCAGACTCTTCCCAGGGTGTCCAGTTAGCCACCAAAGCATGGCAGCCCCCTGCCCAAGGCCACTCGCATTCATAGCCTCCTTTTCTTTCCAGTTGATCAATCATTAAGGAAACGTTACATCCACCACTGGGCAAGGCAGGAGGCCCAAGAGAACCCTAAATCCTGTCTGGGGGGGGGGGAGGTGTACAGATAAAGTAAGAACAAGAAGTTGTGACTCAGGGAGAAAAGGGAGCAATAGAAACCCAGGGGAGAGGAAGGAAGGCTTCCTGGAGGAGGCGGCTCCTGGGGCTGAGGCCTCTTTGCCTCCACTGACTGGCATCTTCTCAATGAGACCCATGGTCAGTCACCAGATTCACTTACCAGAAGCTCACTCAAGACACTGTCCTCTTATAACTACCCTAGGCTCCTATTGCCAGAGGAGCAATGCCCAACCTCTGCAGTCTGGGACCTGAGGCCCTCCCAGTCTGCCTAAATTATTACCTGCTCCATGCAGGCCCACTCTGCCCCGGCCAATCAAGGTCCATGAACACTCAGCCTCTGAGTCACTGTAGGGAAGGCAACAGACCAGGGCTCGAGTCCTAGCTCTGTCTCAGACCTTTGCAACCATGAGCACATCCCCCCCGGGCCTGTGTCCTTCCTCAGTAAAATGTGGGCACTGGCCCAGGATCAAGTGGCCTCCACGTCCCCTCCTAGCCCTGGACTCTGCCCCAGCCCCAGGCCAGACCAGCCTATAACCCTGACCGGCCCCGCAGTACCTGGGGAGAAGAAAAGCAGCAGCCTAGGAAGATGGCTTCTCCAACTTCAGGGCTCCAGCTGCCTTCTCCACACCTCTCTGTCCTGGCCTCAGTGGGCAGCTCCCTCCCTCCCACCCCAGACTGGTCAGCTGCCCCCACACAGGCCTGTTCTCTCGCAGCGCTTCCCCTAGCGAGGCACCTACGTCCATCATCCCCACTTCCTCACTTCTCATGAGAGAAGAATGAGGGGCCAAGTCATGCAGGGAAGACAAGCCCAGCCCCAGAAACCCAGCTGGTGACACTAGGAAATGGTTGACAAGCTCAGCAGCAGGGCAGGGGACATCAGTCACACCCAGCACGAAGGGGCTAGGAGGATGGATGGGAGGCAGGCAGAGAGCCTCCGGCAGGGCAGCTGGCTCTCAATGGGGCACGGAGCACATGCCTGGCCATGGTGATGACTGACAGTGGCACTGGTCCCAGCCCAGAGCCCTGTGCTGCGCTGTGCTGCAGCCCCAGGCTGCTGGCCTCATGCCAGGCCCCTAAATCAGGGCTGCACTGCACATCTCAGAAACCCACCACCACAGCGGGAACATCTCTAGCTTGCTCTCAGCCAGCACCCCACACTCCCTGCATCCTTGGGACTTTACAGCCTGAGCCAGACTCAGAGAAAAACAGATTTGACTCAGCTCAGAGTGTTCTGGAAGCTTCTGCTGGCAGACTGGTCTCGCAGTGAGGAAGGAAGAATCCTAGAGATCCCTAGAGAATCCCCCTGGACATACAGGCGCCTCCTCCAGCCCCAGCTGCTCCCTCTGGCCCCTCTGTCAGCTGTCACACAGTTGGGGGACTGCTGCCAAACACAGCAGAAAGCATGGGGAAGGGTGGGGCTCCTGCCTCTGCTGGTGGGGCCCCCTGCATCTCCTGGGGAAGAAAACTGTGCTCTCAAGAGAAAATTAAAATCCACTGACCATGGCAGCTGGCCAGGCCCCCTCTGAGCTCCAGTCCAATGTGAGATCGTGGGTAGTGGGGTGGGCTGAATGGCAGCACCCAAAACAACACACCCACATCCGAATGCCCACAGCTGGGATAAGACTGTATTGGGATGAAAGGTCTTTGCAGCTATAATTAAATGAATGATCTCAAGATGAGGAGACCATCCCAGGTTATCCGGGTGGCAAGTCTCCTAACAAGAGACACACAGAGGAGGAGGCTATGCAGACAGAGGCAGAGAAAGGAGTGATGGGGCCACAAGCCAAGGATACCTGCCGTGCAGGAGCAGCGAGAGGCAGGCAGGATCTACCCTAGAGCCACCGGAGGGGGTGCAGCCACACAAACCCTTGACTGCAGACTTCTGACCTGTGAGAAAATAAATTTCTTCTGCTTTAAGCCCCCCAATTTTTACCAATTTGTTCCAACATCCTCAGTTAACTGATATAGCCAGGAACCAGAGGACCTGGTTTCTAGAACTATCTCTGCCATTAACAGGTTGTGTGATCTCTAAGGAGATGAGTGGATAGGAAACATGGCCCCTGGGTGCTCCTGTGTCAAACGCTGTCCCTACCTCCTGGAGCACGCGCTACCAGGTGAACTGATCAACATTCCACCGCTGGGTCATAACCTTGGGCTCCCCCAGGGTCCATGCAAAGAGAAAGTCCTCTGTTCCCACACAGCAAATGGCAACCATTTCTTGAGCACCTACTATGTGCAGGGACTGCACTGAATGCTACATATATCTTACCCTCTTCATCCTCAAAACACCACCCCTGTGAAAACAGGCTCAGAGAGAATGATGAAGATGGCCAAGGTCACACAGCAGGTATGCAACAGAGCCAGGCTTGAACACAGGGACGTCTGGCCCCAAGCCTTCACTCTTCCTCTCCACACTTCATGGACCCAGAGAAAAGAAACAGTTGGATGGGAATTATAGGTCTGTCCTTGGTAGGAGCCCCTTGTTCCAGATGAAAACAGCCAGGAGGAGTCACTTTTTACCCCCTCCTATGGCTGTTCACAGGCCACATGGGGGAGGGGTGCGAGGAGACCTGGAGATGGCCTGAAATCTCACACCTCTGTCTCCCCAGCTTAGATGCTACAGCAGCACCAAATATCCTGCATCTCTGGTGATCCCCACCACGCCTGCCAGTGAAAGGTCCTATAAAATCAGATTCCTGGAAGCCAAGGGATGAGAACGAAGTGCAAAGGAGCCCTTGCTCCCTCCACCCGAGTCCTTCAGGGGCCCCCAGTATCAACAGAAGACTGAAACTGTTCCTTGAGGCTCCCCACGTTCCAGCCCTGCCCCATCTCCTCTCTCCCGGGACCCCTCACCCAGATGCTTGAACCCTCCTTCCCCAGCTGTCCTGGCAGGGACACACACCTTAGTGAGTGGGGTTTGCAGAAGGCCCTATAAGACTAGGGGTTGAGAGCAGAGGCCTTAGAGCCAGCCCACCCCGATGTGACTCCCAGCTCTACCTGCTCTGGGCCAGGCCTATGGGGTGGAGAGGGAGATTCTGTTTTAAAATATGTCTATAGCTATAGCAAACCTCTCAGCCCTTTCAAATATTCCCTGAATAATTGCATGTTGCTATTTAAACACACTCTACAGACCCGAGAGACAGCAGCAGCCAGGCTGGCAGCATCTTCCCATCAGCAACAGCTATGCAGGAAGGCAGGAGCACTGAAGCCAGGCCTGCAAGGAGACTGAGCGTGGCGCAAAGGTGGGGTCTGGCATGCCCTCTCCTCTCAGGAACCTCCTGGGGCAGAGCGGCTAAGTAGACACTTTCGGGGGCTTGGGGGTGTGGAGATGCCACCACACACGGGAACGCCACAGACACCAGACACCATGTCACAATGAGTCCTAGAAAATGAGGCTCCTAGCCACTACTCTCCAGCATCTCTCAGCCCAGAGAAAGGCCTTGCACAGAAGGCAGATGGGGGGAAGGGGACAGGAGAGAGGAGACAGTCCCCAAAGCACAGGGGGTGAACTCAGACCACAAGTAGTTCACTGGCTGGAGAAGCTGGACGTCCAAGACCTGAACGAGAAGGCCTCAAAGCAAGAGCTGTTTGCCAACATGCCAGCTGCCATCAGGTGACAAGCAACAGCTGGCAAAAGGGTCCGCCCAAAAGAGAATTATTGTTACCTGAAACAGCAGCCTGACCTAAGAGCCGGGTGCTAGCCGTCACAAGAGTGACCCCACACTCGGATTCCATCAGCAAGACTGATAAGGAAAGAGAGTTTTGAGCAGACGGAGCACGCTGGAGGCCTCCGGTAGTTTTCTGCTGGGTTTTTACCATACATCTCTTTTTACAAGGCCGTGCTTCAGACATCCAGAGATCTGGACAGGACACATTTCAACGACTGACTTGCATTTACAGCATGGCTGTTCTGTGGTTTACGCTTAACTAAGTTCTGACACCAGACGCTTTGGGCAGGAGGAACAAGAGGTTCAATTACTTATTTACACATTCATTCATTCATTCCTTGCTGCAGCTCTGGTCAGATACTTACTGTGTGCTGGATAATGGCACTTCCTGAACACTCAGTGAGCACCAGGCTCTGAACTTGGGTTACTTCATTCATTCACCCGTTGCAGTGTATTCATTCCTTGGTCAGTATTAGTCATCTCTGCATACTGAAAAAGGGAATCTGAGGCACAGAGAGGTTATGGGCTGGATTCCAGCACCCATCCTCCCGACACACTTGCACATTTCCACACGCACTGCCACGGGAATCCAGACCCAAAAATCACATCTAAACACAGGCCCTCCCAGAATGGCACGCAGTATCTCCTCTCCTGAGTAAAGAATGACTGTGTTACCTGCCCCAGGAAGGAAAAGAGGAGTGCCCCCCCAAATGTCCATTCTGCCACAATTCACAAGAATAAACACCCTCGAACGCATACATTCTGGAAATGTCACCACAGTTTCAAAGTCCTGGAATTTTTCAAAGCTTGACTTTGGTCCAATCCATCACCCTCCACTCTCAAGAACACAGATATTTTTTTTTAAGGGCTGATAAAAACACCAATAGCCAGTGTCCCCTTCCTAGAGGGGCAGAGATACACCTGGGTGAATTCCTGCCTTTCTGTGGGTGCCTGGGATGAAGCTGCAGCAGAGGGAGGGCCAGCCAGGCTGTCTGCTTGCTGCGTCTGAGTTTGGACTCTTTTGTCCTTGGGGATATGAGTGATGCCACCGAAAAAGAAGGCGGAAAGACCTGAATACCAGACTGATAACTTCATAGTTCCACGAACATTCCAAAGGTGTCAGGAGCCACAGCAGACAGCCATCTGATCTGAGCTCAGTGAGTTTTTAGCAAAAAAGGTTTGAGGTTTGAAATTTAAAGTCAGCTAGGAGTGGGGCTGTAACTGCAATGGTCTCCTCACTGGTGAGTGTGCATTTGGCTGAGAGTTGAAAAAATATAACAAGGTAGATTAATGGCGGAGGGCATCCAGAAATACACATTCCCCCCCCCCCATTTTTTTTTTTTTTTTTTTTGAGATAGACCCTCAAGCTGTCACTTTGGGTAGAGGGCTGTGACATCACAGCTCACAGCAACCTCCAGCTCCTGGGCTCAAACGATTCTCTTGCCTCTGCCTACCAAGTAGCTGGGACTATAGGTGCCCGCCACAATTCCCAGCTACTTTTTTTTTTGTTATTGTTACAGCCGTCATTGTTGTTTGGTGGGCCCAGCTGTTCGGTTGAACTCACCAGCTCAGTAGTATGTGGCTGGTGCCCTAGCCACTTGAGCCACAGGTGCCGAGCCTCTCCCCAAATTTTTATGTTTGGTTTGTCTTATTATCTGTAAATACAAATGTCACCCACAACAAGGTTTTGAGTCTACAAAATGATCCTTTCAATTATTTCCCTAAACACACCAGGTCAGGTGGGCTCTCCCCTCCCTCTGCCAACTTTCCTGTGACTCAGGGCTGGACAGATGACACCCTGACTCCTCCTGCACTCCCCGAGTTACATGCTGAGTCCACATCACCCCTTCAAAATGCAGAGAAGGGTGCCCCTGAACTGACTGTCTTGGCTTCTGGCAGAGAAACCCCTGTGAACTAGGTTTGGGGATGAAACCACCACAATGCATTTTGAGTCATTTTCAGTAATAGCTAAATGAAACTGATGGTTACATTTACTGCAAGGACGTGGGCTCACCCCTGATATCACCATTCAGCTCAGAAAATGAGCCATTGATTACCTTTTATCTATTCATCTTTCCCTCTTTGCTTCGATCCTAGGAAGCTCAGAGCCCAATCTGCAGCCGACCTTTACCAACACAGCAAACATTTTATGTACTGAGTCTGTCCCTAGCTCCCTCTGATTTTTTCTTTTATTTCTTTGCTGATTCTATTTTATTCCTTTATTCCTTTGCTGTTTTCATATCTTGATAAGCCTCCTCACTTCTTATTTTTTAATAACACCCACAAGGGGGTGTGGAGAGTATACTGATAAAGAAGAACATTTAAACTGTACATCTTGGGCTCCTTCGCAGACAGCTAAGATCACAGGTGTAATTTCAGTTCTCCAAACTGAAGCACTTGAGAAAAACTTAATTTAGGTAGAGAAAGAGGCTGTGTATGAAGTGTTTGTCTTCCAGGGTGGTGCCAGGCAAGGTGGTTCTGTAGATGGAGACCTGCCAGTTTCTGGCTTCCGGGCTGTGGCCAGCTCTTACAGAGCCAGGCTTCAGCTTGCTCCTCAAGCCCTCCCAAGGGTTTTGGGAGCAAGTGATTCCTGCGTTAGATCCCTTTCAGGTAAGCCAGCCATCAGGGTCTCCTTTACCTGCAACTGCATGGATTCATTTTGCTTGAAAATCAAAGGAAGAGCATAAATCAAGGTGTGTTCTGTGCTCTGGAGGTCCCTGCCCTGTCACAAGGAGTGTGCCAGGTCCACATGTCAGCAGCCTCGGTAATTCCTGTTGAGGAAAGGGCAGGAGGGATGTCGCTGGATCTATGAAACGGACGTATGCTGGGACCTTGCTACCTTGCCCTTATGAAAACACCATCTGACAGGCAGACCTTTGGGAAAGGAGGGTTAAGTGGACACTGGTTCAAGTGGTTCCTGCCACTTAAAAATTGCCCTCCTCGGACCCCCTATCCAATTTTAAAACCAGAGGCAAAACCCTATGACCCCTAAAAAGTGCCTCATTGCTAAGACCCCTGTCTTGCTCAGTGAACTCATTCTCAGCTGTTCACAGGGAGGGCAGGCTACCTGTGCAAGGTCCAAGGTGCCCTCACGGGCCCTTCTGCAAGGTGGGGACTCACAGGCTGTCACGGCCACACCTGCTATCACGGCCCAGGGCGCAGAGAGGACACTGGCTCCACCGCTGCTCTGCAAACTTCAGCAAGTTCTGTACCTCTTTGTGCCTCAGTTTCTTCATCTGTCACTCAGGCTTAACAACCAGGCCGACTACAGATGAGGAGTGGAGGAGGTGAGCCGAGGTGTGCTTAGACACACCCTTGCCCCTCCCTGCCTCTCTCTATCCACTTCCCCCAAAGGCTTCAGAGCTGCAGAACCTCCCACCAGGTGCTCTCAGCCCACAGATCAGGAGATACAGGCCCCAGAAGAACTGCTGGACCAGGCATTCTGCGGGAGGGCCAGCAGAGGCTGCCTTCAAGAGTCCCAGGGCGCAACACCCAGGTGCAGCCATCCCACCTGGCAGTGGCTGGGACCTGCCCAGAGGGCACCTGACTGCATCTGGAGCTGTGGGCAGGGCCTCTGCCAGGATACCTGCCCTCAGCAGAGGAAGGTGGGAGATCTGAGAGGCTGCAGGGGCTGGAGATTTCAGGATGGACTGAGAGACCCTCAGGGAACAAGCCTCGGTCTCTCCACCTATAAAATGGGGCTGTGTGGAGATCCCAGAGGCTGCGGTAAGAATGAATATGACCCAGGACATGAAGCAACCCTGACCGCGCTGCACAAGGTCAGAGGAAGGAGAAAAAACTGCCACAGAGGGGATGGGGCGAAGCTGGCCACGGTCAGGTCCTGAGGTAACATTTATTTACAGGTGGCCTCAGGCAAAGCTAAGCCTTACCTCCCTCAGCCCCCTCGGCCCAGGATGGGGCTGACATTAGAGTGGGCGGGGAGGTTGGACAGGCCCCAGCCTGGCTCCTGATGGGAGGAGTTTTGCTCACAGCAATCAGTCCACCTGCCAGAGCAAAGAATGATCTAATGAAAGGAAAGAATTTGGGGAAAAGACTCTGCTCCAGAAAAAGGTTCATTTACTGGTGCCAGGAAGGCCAAGAGGCCTGAAGGGCAAAAGACTAGGCTGTGGGTCCTGCTGGCCTCGACATGACACCAGCTTGGGCACGATCCAGCCTCCCTGGGGGAGGTGAGTCCCTACCCTGGCATCTGCTCTGATCTGTGCAGTGGGGTTCCCAGGTGGGAAGGGTGGATGGAGGTGTGGAGGGCAGGTGGGGGTGTGGGGACTGTCTTTGATTCCAGAACCTCGGAGCAGAAGAGAGTGGCACTGAGGCCTCTCCTCTGACCTTCAAGCAAATCAACAGTTTTGGGGGGCAGATAATAAGACCTTAGCTTGCCCCACAAATTTCAAAACCCAAAGGATCTTTCTCATCCCTGAAGCTCCACATTCTCCCCGGGACTCCTGACTGCCTCTGCAGGGCAGATTTCCTCAACTGCTCGGTGTGAAATTACACGCACATGTATGTCTTCCGCCACATGACAGATGGGAGACAGGGACAGTGACAGGCACGTGCAGCCAGGCCCACAGAAACCTTCGGCTTCCAGTCCTGTCTCTCAGTGGGAGGTCTGTGTGGACAGGCCTGCCCCCTGCCCTGCCTTCTTTCCCCTCTTCGTGACTTTGGCCCTTGCCTCCCAACTCACGGCAGGAAAGTTCACACTGGGCTTCTGGAGCAAAAACGGATCCCCACCTACCCATCCATCATCCACCCATCCTCCATACTGAGGGAAGAGAGCCCCAGAGAGACTCTTGCAGGCCTTGGGGCCAGGGAAAGCCTCCTGAAGAGCCCCCTTGTCCTAGGGCCCAAAGCAGGAAACAGCCTTGACTGAGAAGTTTAAAGGCCCAAAGCAGGAAACAGCCACGTGGTCATTCCACTGTGGACAGTACAGCCCCTGGTCACAGGATTCAAAACCACATGGCTTCCCTTCCAATCCTGGTCCCACCACTTATGGGCTGCAGGACCTTGGACGGGTTATTTAGCCCCTCTGTGCCTCAGTTTTACCACAGGGGGGAACGTATCCATGCATATCAACTCTTAGCACAGGCTCTGGCACGTGATGGATGGAAGTTCTCTTCCACTTGGTGTGGCTGGAAAGAAAGTTCCAGAGGAAGAAGCAGACAGAGATGAGGTCAGCTCTGCCCACCTTCTAAGCTGCAATCAGGAGCTTGGTTTTCATCTGGAGTCCAGCATAGGCTGGAAGACTCCAAGCAGGAAAGTGGTTTTAGGAATCTCCCTGGGGGCAAAGTTCCATGGGCTGAAAACCAGGCCCACCTGAGTTCCCAGGGCCTCTCCCGGGGCGTAGGGAGAGGAGAGTTAGGAGGGGTCCAGCAAAGGGGCTGCCACCCCTTGCCAGAGGCAGGGCCCCCCAGAGGAGATGATTTGGGTTCAGGGGCTGACCGAATAGACAGACATTAAGCCTGTTCCAGCCAGTGAAAGGGATGCCTGCCCCTCGCTGGCGCTGGGGGCTTACTTGCCTTGTCTGTGGGTGGGGGCAGCATGACATGAGGGTCCCAGGCCTTCCCTGGCATAGGACACAGGCAGCTGCCTTTCCAAGGAGCAGCAATTATGTTCCATGATTCCCAGAATCTCTGCAGCTCTCCAGAAGATTACACTCACACTGCCCGGCAAAATGGGACTTATGTGGCAACAGATCCCGGCACCTCCCCAGGGCTTTGGGGAGTCGCAGAGGCTCCAAGAGGGGCTGGAAGCTGGAAGGGAACTTGGAACAGGAGCTGCTCATCTCACTTAGAAACACCTGCACTACCTCCCATTATGTGGTATGAGAAGAGTTCTAATCTGGCGCCTCACACCCTCCAAACCTCGAGTTAGGCTCTTGATCTTGCATTCTTGCCACAGGAACCAGGAATCCCAGAGCAAGTGCTCAGTATAAGGTTGATGAATGAATGAATGAATGTATGAATGAATGAATGAGACAGGACAGGACAGTCAGACCCTGGAAAGAAGCACAATTACGTCACAATGTTCCACATGGAAGTTTATACAACCACATTACTGAAGAACTGCCTCAGTCCCTCACTCAGAAAGGATTTAGTTTGCTTAGGACACTAGTGAGTTTAGCAATTGGGTGTCTAGATCAGAGTGTAACAGAATCATGAAATGGCCAGAGGACAGGTTTCCAGAGGCAGATACACAAACAGGGGGAAGGGGGAAATGACAGCTCAAGCCTGATTCTACAGGACAGATCTGGAACGTGCACCCATGACCACCCAAGGCCTGGCAGCTTGGGCCATGCGGCCCCCTTATGCAGCCCAGGTGGCCCGTCAACATCCCAGGGCAGAGATCATGTTATCCCAGGCCCAGCCCTGAGCCTGCCAGGATGGGTACTCAGTGAATGGTCAAGCACCTGTTATACTTGACTGGCTTAATCTGCATACAGGAAAGCATCTGTGGTCAAAGCCCTTATGCCTGTGGCTCAGTCAGTCTACGTGCTCCTGACTGTGACCCTGAGTCATGGAGAAACGTAACAATTACACCCACTGCAATTTGTTTCCTAGCAGACCCTATGCTTGTTGGGTCCAACTACTATACTATCCTTCGAAAGCTCCCTACAGCCCACACATCAGACTCCCGTCCCCACTTGACAGACGAGGACATGGCGGACACACTTGGCAACCACAAAATTTACTCCCAGAAAATTGCATGATGCATTTTCGAAAGATTCTCATAAAACATCATCAAAAGAAAGAAAAGAGATGTGTTGGCACCAAAAGGTGTCAGCTTTGGGGACCTGGTGTTTCCTGGGCAGGTGCACGTGCACGTGCACGTGCCAGCGCTGGTCCACCCACGGTCTGGTCACATCCAATAACCCTGCAGACCGCACCTCAGCAGCACAGCTCGTGAGCGGTTAGGAGCATCTTCCCGGGGCCGGCCGGACACCCTCCCTCTGGAGGACACCAATGTGTGAAGCACCAGGGCCACAGGGAGCAGGCTGTGCACACGCCATGCACTCATCATTTTAGGGTGAGTGAGTGCACACATGAACAGTCCTCCCTCGCCCATGATAGAGAAATGATGTGGAGCCCTGTTCCAACAAGTCAAAACCAGTGCACCTTAAGGTTCATATTTTAGTATTTCACAGCAACCAACCGTGGTGAAAGGGGCACCCCGTCTAATTTCTGGCCAACTGGGTCTGCTTTCAGGCTCGCTGGGCTGCAACTAGATGCCAGGAAGAGAAAAGAGAAGGTGGAGACCAGGGGAGGAAATATTTTCAAGTTAATAAAATCCAGGCCAGAGGGATGTTCACACACAGCATCCACGGCACAGGCAGCATCTGAGCTTCTGCCCTGCCTGGGGGGAGGTGTGCAGGCTATAGCTTGGCTCCATGTTGGACATCCCTGCGTGGTCCCTGGAGTATCCCCCACCCACCTAAGGAGCTCACCTCTGAACCACGTGCTCAAGGCACTAAATGCATTCAGCCTTCTCCACCAACCTGGGAAGGAAGCAGAGCCCCCAGCTCCACTGGCAGACAGATGGGCAGGGTGAGGTTCAGGGAGGCCAGGACAGCACCCAAGGCCACACAGCTTGCACAGGATGGAGCCAGCTTTTATCCCCAACATCCAGACTCAAATTCACACTGAAGCCACATCTGCTGAAAGCCCTCTCCAGGCCTCTGTCTTCTGTAGGGTACACCGCTTCCAGAGACTCCTGGCCTGCCCCCACTCTTTTCTGGAAGCTTCCGTTTCTGAGGACATGCAAAGACGGAAGGATAGAGTACTTAGCGGACCCCTCAGCCCTTGACACACACCCCACATGCTGATGCCACTTAGTAGGTACACCTGGGTGTGTGTTTCCCTCCCTCTCTCCAGTGCCAGAGACACAGTGTTCTGGAAGCATCCTTCCAACAGTGACAGGTAAGCACCCCAGCTTCCTCTTCAGTGAGACAACCCTGCTGAATGTCCCCGCTGTCTCCCAGAGTCCCCAGAGGGCCACAGCAGAGACTGTTTGACAAGGCACACTGCACTGACGGCCCCTCCCACCCGTCCCCCAGCCCTCTGAGTAAGCGACATGCATCCACACGCCTTCTCCTCTCAGGGTCTGCTTCTGGGGAACCAAACCAGACGGAGCGGAAGGCTGGACTGGACATGTGGCCTTCGGCTGGATTCCAAGACTGTCCAAGGCAGGGGAGGACAAAGATGAGAGGAGGACTGAGGAGCTTCCTCATGAGGAGGCAAAAAAGGACCTGTTTTTCTTCTCTCCTTTGACCATTGTCAGCCTTTCATTGAGATGTTCTTTCTCCCTGACTCGAGCAATATTGCCAACTAACCTGCATGTTTCTCTTTTTCTTAAATTTCAAATTAACATCAGGGAACAAGTGTTTAGGTTACCTGTTCTCAAGGTAAAGTTCAAGTAGCAGGGGAGCCCCTCATGGGGTGGGTATCTGCTAAATACTCTCTCACTGTACTCTAGGTAAGATACCATCAAATGCCCTCCCCCCTCTCACTAATCGCCCTCCCCCACCACTCCCCATGCCCTCCTCACCCCTCCCCCTTGCTAGACTATATTTGTGTTTTATCATAACCTGCATTTTTCACTATTGTGTACCTGAGTCTGTTTCGTGTCCTCCTAAATATTTGCAAAGGTTGTCGGGAGATCTCATCAGAAGAGGCTGAAAACAAGAGGTCCCTCTCCATCTCTGAAAGCTCAAGTCCTAAAGCCCACTAAGACCCACAAAGAGCCTGCTAGCCCCCCATCCCTGGAAATGGGCCCTGCCGTGTCTTGCTCCATGGCCAAATCCCCGAACTTAGCCATGTTGGTCCAAGGCTCACTAGGGGGGACTGTTATCCCTTGGGAGTGAGCAGAGGTGATTACAGAGCAAAGGAGGTCTTGGAGAGCCTGGGCCAGTGGAGGAAATTGGAGTGAAAACGCTCTGAAAGCTTTTGTAGGCTTCTATTTGCAGAAACATTCCATCTGCCTCTGCGGGAGTTCAGCTTATACCCCAAAGCGCAGGATCTGATTGCGATTACTGCAGGCTGCTCTGGGCTGCACATGGTATTACTCCTTTTCAGACTGTCTGCCCCCTGGAAACCTCCAAGCCCCATTCATGCTGCTGGGGTGACTCCTCTCTGCAAGATGCTTCCCAGGCCAGCTCTCTGGAATGCACCAGAAGATTCCACCCCAAGGAAGCCTGCATCGGCATGTGCCAACTGATTTATGATAGGCCTGTTTCATGTAGTCCTCCAGAACATAAATTTGACTGGATGCATTTACAAAAGAAAGTGGCATGCTGAACCCTGTAGCTGCACGTTCCATTATTACATATTTCATTTATTCTAAGACCTGCATTTTTTTTCCACATTTTAAGGTCTCTAAAATCAGAATGTGGCTTATAATCAATGCCATTCCTTAGTGGTGAATAAAATAATAATGCAGCCTAGAAACGCATCTTAAAGAGTTTTTAAATTGGATGAAATAGGGTCTTTGAAATTTTTAAATACGCCAAGGTGAAGACTGCACTTCTTTTTATAGTTGCATCGTACCTCTCCTAGTCCAGAGAAACTCATCATAGGCTTTTAATGCTATCTCATAGAAATGAGGACAGAGTCTCTTAAGATGGATGTGTACAGAGGTAAGAAATTGTGCTTATTGCTTTTATCATCTATGATAAAACCCAAACACCTTGACATGGACAAAAGGCTCCCACCCACCTGGCCCCACCTTCCTACTCCCTGCTAAACAATTCACTATTCCAAACCCATTGCCAATGTTTCTCTCACCAGAAAACAT